>BPLR01021305.1:7500-211107 GCA_021605095.1 Caerostris extrusa | reverse complement strand
TTAAGCGTTATTCGGGCTGCAGACAAAAAAAGAAATCTTGAAACTTATTTAGTGCCTGAAAAGGAATCCAGCAAATTCAGGTGAATCTTAAATACAATTAAAAGTCTTCGGAACGCTGGATTATTAAAAAGAAGAATATTTGAATCTAAGCGTTAAAAAGCGAAAGTGTAAAATCTCACAAATGTGCGTTAGCTTGCAAGAAATAGGTACTCTTTGAAGATCACTTCTACTTTAGATTAAGAAACGCTCAAGAGCTTTTTTTATATCAATAATAAGTAAGAATTCTGAAATTTTTTCCTCTGGCTGTAATGAATAATACCACGTAAATAAAAATGTGTTATTAATATTTTGAGCATTCGAAACGAATCGATTTTTATTTAATTAAAGCCTTTCACTTTCCATTTGGTCGACAAAAGTAATTGAAGAAAAATTAAAATATAATAACCGTTTTCGGGTATGAGTCTCAGAACTCTTATTCATGCCAGATGTGTATATTATCTTTTCGTGTTGTGATGTCAATTAACAGATTTTATTTGTTAAAGGAATTTAAACACTTGTCATTCAGTGTAGTTCTTGTAGTGGATAGTATTGACTCAAACAATTTGTCTTTAAACGTTTCGTTTAATATAACTGTTTCAATTAATTTTCTAAATTCGATTTTTACCTTTTCATTTTTTTCAATAAATTCTTAGAATCGGGGTGTATAAAATTTAAAATTAAGGTATTAATTTTTACAAGCATATGAAACGCAAACATTTTTTAATCAAAACGCTCTTCCTAACCAGAATTTTTTTTATTGCAATTTTCTTCAACTAATATTGCAGAATATCAATAATATAAGAGCTATTCCAACTTATTAATGAATAATAAAAAGTACTACTATTTTACTTTTTCAAAAATGATGAGATTTAGTTTAAAATACGGTGTAAAAAGTATAAATAATATCAATGTTATTGATTTATACTTTCTATTTCTGATAAATAAAGCAAAATATTCTTGATATTCTAAAATATAATTGAAAATATTAAATCACGCAAAAACTATTTTCGACAAATCAAATAAATACTCCTCATCAATGTAGAAAAGAGTAGATATTCCTAAACCAGGCTGTTCATTCTGATCAAATTTTAATAGTATAAATTATTCCACATTATTGAGGGCAAAAGTACTATTCTTACAAAAATGACTTTCTTTCCATTGAAGGCTGTTTTCTCAAAACTGTAATGAAATTTTGGACAAACTTATCCCATATCTGTCGACAGGAAAGTAACATTCCTCTACAGACGTGATTTAGCTCGAGTTTTGCTCAAAGTGAAAGATCCCACATTATCCCACCCAAATCAATGGAGACAAAATACTATTCCTACAAAGGCTGATTTAAAAGCTATTCGTTAATGAAACATATAAGCAAACTTTTTATTTTTATTAATATTATTCATCTTTTTGTGATCGTACAACTTATCCCATATCAATGGAGAGGAAAGTACTATTTCCAAGAGGTCTGACTTTAGGCTCTTCACTACAAAATTGTGATGGCACAGCTTGGGCAACGGGCAACGGGCGGTGCCGATGTTTTAAGTTACGGAGTTCCTAGGTGGTTTTAAGAACACAATACCTCCACATCTTAATTGAGTTAAAAATATTTGCACAAAGTGGAAAAGTTCCTTTCTTAAATTAGAGTATCGCACCCACTTCAGTCATGAGGGAAAGTACTATTTCTTCAGAAATAGCCTTCTAAGGGTTCGTTCTAAACTTTCGGTTAATAACATCACACATATCGCAATTCAGCAAAATGGGCTGCAATGTGTCATGTTTATTTTCTCCGCCAGGATATGTTCATAAGAATGTAATAGTTTCACTCCAAACATTTATCACTGACCTTTTTTGATTCTATAAAAACTATTCAAATTTAAATAATAAACATTTATAAATATTTGAATTGCCTTTTCCATAAATGTTTCATGATTCTACCTATTGATTTCAGTTTAAAATACTAAGCTTGTGTAATAACTTTGTCTCACTTACAGCATTGGAAGGAAATTTTACAACTTTGAAAGAGTTCTATTCTATTCTTTTTTTTTGTAAATAAAACATTCCAAACAGGCTTTAAAATCATTTCAATTTCAATGTTTTACCTTTGATCTGAACTCATGGTCTCTTTTTAAATATGCAAATACTTTTAACTGCTTTAAAGATACTCTTTTGATACTCTTAAAGAGTCTTTTCCGGAACGAAAGAAGAATAAAAAACTGAATGAAATTGGAAATAAATAAACGAACGTGATTTGCCATGATACGAAACCAAATTTGTATATCTTCGGAGAAAAACAAAATCCTAGTTCTAGACTTTAATTTCCGATTCAAAAAATCTACTCACTTTATAGACCCGGTACTTGCATTTTTATTTTCATTAATATCATATTTTATCTTTTTTTTTATAGCCCATTCTGCCTTTCGAAGAATGCTATTTGCAAAAATTGCATAAAACAACAAAGTTACTGGAACATAATTAGATTTTCTGGCTCTTCAAGAAAGTAATCTCATCTTTAAGCAAGCGTTATTCGAACACTGAATAAAAAAGAAATCTTTTAAACTTATTTAGTTCAGAAAAGTCCAGCAAATTCAGGTGAATCTTAAATACAATTAGAAGTCTTCAAGAACACTGGATTATTAAAAAAGGAATCTTCAAAATCTGTCGATTAAACAGCGAAAGTGTAAAATCTCTAGAAGTAATTACGTTAGTCCAAAAATAAGATTTTTCTCTTCAAAGATCACTTCCTTTTTTAGAGTTAATTATTACCGAATATCAATATATAAAGAGTTTCAACTTTTTAAATTATATGCTTCAACTTAAGAATATCAATAATATAAGAGCTTCAACTTTTTAAATTATATGCTTCAACTTAAGAATATAAATAATATAAAAAGCTTCAACTTTTTAAATTATATGCTTCAACTTTATAAATAATAGAGCTTCAACTTATTAAAATTATCAATACAGCTTCAATTTATTACTGAATATCAATACTATAAGAGTTACAATTTATTAGCGAATATCAATAATATAAGAGTTTCAACTTATTATAGAATGCCAATAGTAAAGAACTTATTAGAGAATATAAATAATATAAGACCTATAATTTATTAAGAATACTAATACACAGTTTCAGCTATATAAAATTAAATTTTTCTAAACTTTTTTTATTATTTTATTGCAAAGTTGCTACGACAAATTTTTATGCCAGTAAAAATACAATAATTTTCTTTATAAAAACTATCTTAAAATTTACAGAAGATATTTAAAATGAAATAAATTGCCAGTGTGTATTTATATATGCTTTTTCTAACAACTTTTCTTGTTGAATATTAAGACTTTTTACAAACATATCTAATAACAGCACACATAAAATTGTCAATAAATTCCTTTATAAATATGCATGTTTTATAAGCAAAGCATTTTCTTCAAATAATATATGATATTCTGCATTTCGTGTGAAAATAATTCCAATATCTTGCCATTCGAACAGACATTCTACTAGCAACGATTAATACAGGATCCAATTTTATTTAACTGAATATGCAACATTTCCCAACAAATGTTCTGTGTAACTGATAACCCCCCTCCCCCCTTTCTCGCATTCGATAGAACGCATGATGAGAAAAATGAATGCGAACAACTTTGTTCCAAACTAGCAGTAAAAAGCGCGGGAAGCACGTTTCACGGAAAATTCGAAAAAAAATAAATTTCCTTCTAAATGGCCGAATTTGGAGATTCATAAACTTCGCCAACGACTTATTTATGTAGATCACATTTTCCCTCCAATCTTCCTCACGCCGCCTTTTTCCCCTCCCTCTTATAATTCGTGAGGAATATTTTCGATTCGCGAATATATTGTGAAGGGAGAAAAATATATTTCCTGATATTTGAATACTAGTTTGGGAGAGAAGTTCCTTCTTCTAAGGTTAAAAAAGGAAGAAGTAGATTTATGTCATGGCTGAAAAAGTGATAGTTTCAAATCTCTGTACAGTAAAATTATGAAGATTGAACAATGAAATGGATGTTTATTATTTAGAGTATACGGAGATATTTTGATGGTATTTGACAATTTCAAAACCCATAAAAAATTTTAACTGTTTGTGATCCATAATCAACTGTTGTATCTTTTGAAAATGTAGATTAAATATTGAATAAATAAATTTGAATTTGACAATCATGATCAAATTGAAATAAACAAATAAAGTGAAAAAAAAAACCACGATTTAATTAATCTCTTCAGGGATAGTGACATATTTGGATTAGATTTTTTCTTGAAGTGGAAAAGTCCTTCAAGTAGTATATTTTTTTTCAAACAAAATGAGTCTTGTACAAGACCTTAGAAGAAAGTTCAATCAATGCTTTTCGTGTTTAGGAATAGAAGCGCTAAATCTGTGAGGCCAAAAATGTCCTGCAGTTGACTCGAAGTTTGGTTTGGTTTTTGTCGTCTACTGTCATTTTGTGCACACTTTAGGCTCATTAGACCGGGATTTACAATTTAAACGTGGATACCGAACCTCTAACAAATATATGGTGTCACCGCCAGGATTTGAAGCTGAAGCCTGTGGTACAAAGGCCAGAGATCTAGCCAGTTGGCCATCAGGCTGCTTTGGCTCAGGGGAGAGGAAGAGACAAACCTTTCACATACTATTCTTAAGGCATGTTGTTCACAATTGTGGTTCTCTAAAGAGGAAGAACCACAGCAAAGACCGTCCTGCGTGAGCAACCTTTAAGCATCTTTCACACCAATGGGAAGCTCAGCGAAGCGTAAAGCGTTGATCAATCACAAGCCACAGCGCGCACTGCTAGAAACAATCTCACCAAGTTGCCCAAATTTTAACTCTCAAACGCTTGGCGCGTCACGTGACTTGGGTTGAGTCAATAAAATTACAAATAGATTTTTACCGCTGTTTTCTTATGCTCCTATAGTAATTGTATATATTTTTGTATTGTAATAAAAATGTCTCTGCATGAACCTATATGAGATCAGAAAAGATTTTTTGATAAAAAAATCAAAATTGAAAATGTCTTTCGTATATTTCAAATGCTCACGTTTTTATTTATCTGAGGCTTATCTCTCCCCTTGATATCTGCAGGCGGAAATATCTGAAAAGTGTCCGGTGAGAGAAAAATGATATCTTCCAGCGTGTTGCTCAAGGTTAACAGGAAATATATTCAAGTTATAATTAGTAATCTACGCCGTCGCCCTCGTGGCCTAATGGATAAGGCATCGGTCTCCTAAACCGGGGATTGCGGGTTCGAGTCCCGCCGAGGGTAAATAGATTTTTTTTTTTTTCATTCCTGTCAATCGTCATTTATCAATCAGCTCTGATGTAACTTAACTATTACAATTCTCCCTCTCATTCGGATTTGACTATTGATAAAGGAATTCTTTAGTTACGAATAATTTCTTCTTAATTTACCACTAATTTGCTCAATTTATTCATTTATTTATTTTTTTGCAGATTTTAAGTTTTTTTTTTTTTTAACCCGAATAAAAATACTTACATTTTCTTCTCTGTCATTGACTTTTATGTTGGATTTTTAATTTTTATTTTCAGTAAATATTAAAATAAAATTGAGGGGGTACGGAGGGGAGGTAAGGAAGGGGAGTATTAAAGGGAGGTACTGAAATTTGTATTTCCAGTGAACTCCAATAACTTGATATTTTTTAAAAGAACCATTTTTTTGCATTTTTGTAACTCTTATTTACTAATCAATTCGTAAATTATTCACTTTAAATTTGTACTGTCTCTTATAATGCAAATACCGAAAAGCATATACAGAAATAAATATACAAATAAAATGTTTTTCTAACAACAACAGTAAAAAAGCAGATCTCGATAAAAAAAAATAATAAAAATAATAGGTGGGAAGTAAAAACAATAAATAAAACTAATAATCAAATTACAACACATTAGTGGCGTTGCAAATGCTATGAAATGGGTCTTGAAAACTCATGTTAAATGTTAATAAAATAACGCCAGTGTAAAAAAAAATAAAAAATAATGTTAATAATATTAATAAAAATAATGTTTAATAAAATCTAATATTTTTAATATTATTTTCTGTTAGAATCTGTCCACAATTTTCTATTACGATTTCATATGGTTTAAATAAATATGTTACCACATAGTCGGATCGTAGTAAAACAATATTTCTTGTGAGAAGTGGCATTTAGGACTGTTCGTTTAAACTTCGGTTGCACAACATCATCATCATCAGTAGCTCAACAGTCCATGGTGGGCCAAGGCCGTCTGACTACTGATAAATTTTTGAAGACAAAAGAATGTTTCCTTTTGACAATGTAATTTGGTTTTGTTTTGTCGCTCTAAAAATCTTGTGCACTTTTAGGCAAAAACAGACAGGGACCTACTGTTTAAAAGGGGATTCGAACCACTACAAACATCCATAGCAACGCCGAGACTCGAACACGAAACCTGTGGTACTGCGCGCAAAGCGTTAGCTACTCAATTAGGCCCATTTTTGTTTACAATGTATGATGTCAAAACAGTCATATGGGGAAGGTACCACGGTTTATAGAGAATTCAAACATCAATCGCACCACCGAGACTCGAATCTGAGACCTTTGGGCCCAAGGGCCAGGGTGCTAGTCACTCAGCTATGGGGCCTTTGAAACAACACCCATTTCATTTCAGTAATCGTAATGTGGCATGTCATTTTTCAGGCGCAGGGGATATGTTCAGATATATAATTTCAGTCAAAACACTTACCACTGAACTATTTCCGGTTCTATAAAAAAGCTATTCAAATTTTAATAATAAAAGTTTATAAATATTTGAATTGCATTTTCAATAAATGTTTCATGATTTCCCATTATATTTAGTTACGGAAACAGGGGAAAAAACGATTAAACAGCGAGGTGTAAAATCTCTTAATTACGTTATTCCAAAAATAAGATTTTCGCTTAAAGATCACTCCTTTTAGGTTAAACTTAAGAGCATTAAACTTGAGCTTAAAAAAACTTTTTTTTATATCAATAATAAAGGTTTCTTTGAATATAAGTAAAAAATTCTAAAAATCTTTCCTCTGGCTGTTATGGAAAAATCAATATAAATAAAAATGTGCTATTTATTAATATTTTTGGCATTCTAAAACGAATCGATTTTCCTTTAATTAAAGCCTTTCACTTTTCAGTTGTCTACAAAGTAATTGAAGTATAAATTAAAAAATAATAACCGTTTTTCGGGTATTAGTCTCAAGAAGTCTATTATTCATGCCAGATGTGTATAGTATCTTCTCATGTGTTGATGTCAAATAAAAAGGTTCATTTCTTAAAGGAATTTAAGCACTTGTCATTCCAGTGTAGTTCTTGTAGTGGATATAGTATTGACTCAAACAATTTGTCCGAAATAAAATAATATAACTGTTTCAATTAATTTTCTTATTTCGATTTTAGGAATTACACTCTCATTTCATTAAATTCTTAGAATCGGTGTTTCTAAAATTTAAGAAATTAAAGATATTAGTTTCACAAACACATGAAGAACGAATTATTGTTTAATAAAAAAATTTTTGTATTGCAATCTTTTACTTATTAAAGAATATCAATAATATATATGAGTCTTTTACTTATGAGAAAGCAAGAATTATAAATAATGATATCATTAAATATACGCAAAGTTATTTGTCTTTTACGTATTGATTTTTCGTTTAAATATTTCTTTCTTTTTAATTTTATTTAATTATTATTTTAAAATTATTTTTGCTTCTTTGTTTCGATAGTCTTTTTTTTAATTTTTTTTTCAACTAAATTTATACATTAAACTTGTGGTAAGTGCATTTATGCATAAAAGTTGCGGTAAAAACTATTCTATAAAGGCTGATTTGGGCTGTTCGCACAGACCTGTGCTGATACAACTTTCTCACATCAGTGGAGAAGAAAGTGCTATTGCTACACATGCTGTCATAGGGCTCTTCGTTCAAAATTGTGTGTGGTACAACTTCATCACATATTGAACAACCGTAATGTGACAAGCCATTTTCAGACTCAGTGATATGTTCAGATGCAATAGTTTCAGTCAAAAGCACATCTGAGCTATTCAGGATTCTATAAAAACTATTCAAATTTAAATAATAAAACTTACTCTATACTCTAAAAATATACTTTTCAAATATTTGAATTACCTTTTCAATAAATGTTCCATGATTCTTTCCATCAGATTTAGTTTAAAATAGGATTGTGTAATAACTTTGTCTGTTTGTTTGTTGTAAAAATAAAAGCATTCCAAATAGGCTTTAGATCATTCACTTTAAACATTTTACCTTTCATCTGGACCAGTATGGCCTCTTTTAAAATATGTAAAACTTTTTAACTGCTTTAAAGATACTCATTTATACTCTTAAAAGAGTCTTTTCTGGAAAGAAAAGAAGAACAAAAAACAGAAAGAAAATGGGAAAGAAATAAACGAACGTGATTTGCCATAATACGAAACTAAATTTGTATATTTCTCGGAGAAACAAAATCCTAATTTTGGAATTTGATTTCCGTTTCTCAAAATCTACTTTCTTTCACTTTATAAACCCAGTACTTGTATTTTTTATTTTTATTAATATTATTTTTTTCTTTTTTTATCCCATTCAGCCTTGGGAGAATGCTATTTGCAAAAATTGCAGAAAACGAAAGCAAAGTTACTGGAACATAATTAGGTTTTCTGGCTCTTAAGTAAAAGCAATCTCACTTTTAAGCTTAAGCGTTATTCGAACACTGAATAAAAAAGAAATGTTTTAAACTTATTTAGTTACAGAAAAGTCCAGAAAATTCAGGTAAATCTTAAATACAATTAGAAGTCTTCAAGAACACTGGAGGATTAAAAAAGAAGAATCTTCGAAATCAGGCGATTAAAAAGCGAAAGTGTAAAATGTCTAGAAGTAATTACGTTATTCAAAAATAAGATTTTCTCTTAAAATATCACTTCCTTTTAGAGTTAAGAAAATCTTAAGAGGTTTTTTTCATATAAATAATAACCTGTCTTGGAATATAAGTAAAGAATTATAAAAATTTGTCCTCTGGCTGTAATAGAATAATCCTACGTAAATAAAAATGTTTTATTAATATTTTGGTAATTGGAAACAAATCGATTTTCATTTAATTAAAACTTTTCACTTTTCAGTTGTCGACAAAGTAATTGAAGTATAAATTAAAAAATAATAAACCGTTTTTCGGGTATTAGTCTCATAACTCTATTATTCATGTCAGATGTGAATATTATCTTTTCATGTGGTGATGCCAATAAGAAAGTTTATTTGTTAATGGAATTTAAACATATAATTCTAGTGTAGTTCTTGAAGTGGATATGTTATTGACTCAAACAATTTATCTGAAATGCGATTAATGTAACTGTTTCAATAATTTTTCTAATTTCGATTTAGGGATTTTACCTTTTCATTTTAATAAATTCTTAGAATCGGGTTTAGAAATTTAAACTGAAGGTATTAGCTTTCCCAAACACATGCAAATTATTTTTAATCCAAAAGCAACCTGAAATTTTTGTATTTCAATTTATTTGACTTATTACAGAATATCAATAATATAAGAGTTTCAACATATTAAAAAATAATATATCTTATATCATAACTTCCTACACTTCTTGTACTACATTTATACGTCTAAATTACTTACATCACTGATATAGGTCAACGATCTTACTTGGCATATATTTAAATTATCATATCCTCTTGGATGCGTTTTTATAATATACGTATATGTATTTACTTGACATATACACACAATTAATATCACATATTCAAAAGTCTAATATTGTAGAATCAAATTTCCACTTTTTTTTTTGTACATCAATAAAACAAAAAGTTTAAATTTGATTCTACCACAGTTACCACAATTTACTAAAAAGGATACCAATCCTATTTTTTTCTTGTTTATACACAGTAACTTGTATTGAATTGTAAAGTTAACTGCATTTATAAAAACATGTAACCTATCAAATTGAAGGACAATTTTCCTCTTGAGGACATTCAAAATAATAATAAAAATAAATGAAAAACAGCACTGTATTTATTTTTTATCAATATTTGATATTTTCTTCTTATATCAAAACGACTAATAAATAGTTTCAAATAATCACTAAAATAATCAGATTCAGTTAAGTAACAAATTAAATTTTTTAAACATATATTTTATTTAGTGCAAAGCTACATCTATAAATATTTATGCAAAGTATTTACAATAGTTTTATTATAAAAATAACCATCTCAAGTTTTGCAAAAGGTATTTAGAATCAAATAAATTATGTATCATTGTTATTTATGTGTATTGTTTATGCTTTTACTAACGCATGCTAAATTTTCTCGTTGAATATCAAGACAATATAAATTTTATAATGGCAAAAACAATAAAATTGTTAGCAAATTCCATTATAAATATACATATTTTATAAGCAAATCTTTTTTTTTTCAAATGATTTATGATATTTTTCATTTCGTGTGGTAATAATTCCAATATCTTGCCATTGAAACAGGCATTCTATTCGCAACGATTAATACAGGGTCCAATTTTATTTACTCATTGCATTTCCCAACAAATGTTTTCTGGAACTGATAACCACCCCCCCCCTTTCTCGCATTCGATAGAAAGCATGATGAGAAAATGAATGCGAACAACTTTATTCCAACCAGCAGTAAAAAGGGCGGGAAACGTTTCATGAAAAATTCGAAAAAGAAAATAAATTTCCTTCTAAATGGCCGAATTGTACATTCATAAACTTCGCCAACGACTTATTTATGTAGATCATTTTTCCCGCCAATGTTCCTCACACCCCTTTCCCTCCGCCCCCTTATAACACTGGAGGAATATTTTTCGATTCGCAAATGCATTGAGAGGGGGAAAAAATATTTCCCTGATATTTGAATACTTAGTTTAGGGAAAGAAGTTACTTCTTCTTCCTTGGTGAAAGAAAGAAGGTATCACATCTTTGTACAGTAAAATTATGAAGATTGGCAATGAAATGAATGTCTTTATGTGGGGATATTTTTATGGTATTTGTCAATTTCAAAACACATAAAAAGAATTTTAATTGCCTGTGATTCATAATCAACTTTCGTATCTTTTAAAAATCTAGATTAAATAAAGAATAAATTAATCGTTCATTTTATTGAAATAAATAAATAAAGTGAAAAAAACTACGATTTAATTAATCTCCTGAGAGTTAACGTCATATCTGGAATAGAATTTTTCTTCAATCGGAAAGGCCCTTCACATAGTTTATTTTGTTTTCGTGGTAACTGAACTTTGTTCAAGATCTTAAAAGCAAGCTAAATCGAAGGCTTTTCTTATTTAGGAATGGAGAAGGTAAATCTGTAGGTCAGAAGGTCCTTCAGTTGACTCGACGAGGAATAGTGAAAGGACAAACCCTCAAGATACTATTCTTGAGGAGTGTTTGTTCAAAATTATGGTTGATCAAAGTGGAAGCAGGCCAGCAAAGTCATCATGCTTGCATACCTTAAACATCCTTCACAACAAGCTACAGATGGCTAATTGGCTACCGCTCAGGCGTCAGTTTTGAGTCCTGCCGGTGGCATGGAGGTTTGTGAATGGTTCGTAATCCATCTTAAACTGTAGGTCCCGGTCTAAATGACCCAAAATGTGCACACATTGACCGTATAGCGACAAACGAAGTCAAACCTTCACATCAATGGGAAATGCGGTGAACGTAAAGCATAAAGCGTTAACCAATTACAAACTTCAACGCTCAACGCCCGAAACAATCTCTTGAAGTTGCCCAACTTTTAACTTCCAAGCTCTCAAAATCTCAGGTGACTTGAATTGAGCGAATAAGAATCGAATAGATTTTACCGCTATTTTTCTTATTTTCTTGTAGTACTATCTAAACAACTTTTTTTTTCTTGTGTCTGTGGTTTTTAATAAAAATGCCTCTCTTTTTTTTTTTACCATATTTCTAATAAATGAGGTATAAAAAGAACCCTCATTTATATGATTTAATTCATAAAAATAAATACACGAGGGAAAATACTTGGCTTGGACGAATGAAAGATGCACAAGGTTGATCACATAACATCCTTAGAGTTTTTAATATCCCCTATATAAAAAAAAAATTCTTCTTTTTAAAAAAAAATGTTAATTATATCTATCTAAAATTATCCAAATTTCAAAAATAATTCCTCACTAATCGAAATTTAATTGGTACCCAAAAAGCCCAATGTCTCATCTGCTGAAGAAATTTCAAATGTAAATAATAAAAATTTATAAATATTTGAATTGCATTTTACAATAAATGTTCCATTAGATTTAGTTTAAAATACGCTTGTGTAATAACTATGTCTCACTAACCACATTGGAATGAAATTTCAAAACTTGAAAAAGTTCTATTCTTTTTGTAGACAAAACATTCCAAACAGACTTTGGATCTTTCAATGTTTTATCTTTGATCTGAACCCGTATGGTGTCTTTTAAAAAATATGCAAATCCTTTAACTGCTTTAAAGATACTCTTTTATACTCTTAAAAGAGTCTTTTCCGAATGAAGAAGAACCAAAAAAACTATAAGAAAATGGGAAATAAATAAACGAACATGATTTGCCAAGATACAAAACCAAATTTGTACATTTCTCGGAGAAGCAAAATCCTAATTCTAGAATTTAATTTTAAACCAGGTACTTGCATTTTTTCTTTTTATTAATATTTTCTTTTTTATCTTTTTTGTATCCCCATTCAGCCTTGGGAGAATGCTATTTGCAAAAATTGCATAAAACGAAAGCAAAGTTACTAGAACATAATTAGATTTTCTGGCTCTTAAGAGAAAGCAATATCACCTTCAAGCTTAAGCATCATTCGAACACTGAGTAAAAAAAAAAGAAATCTTTTAAACTTATTTAGTTGCAGAAAAGTCCAGCCAATTCAGGTAAATCTTATATACAATTAGAAGTCTTCAAGAACACTGGAGGATTAATAAAAAATAATCTTCAAAATCTGGCGATTAACAAGCGAAAGTGTAAAATCTCTAGAAATAATTACGTTATTCCAAAATAAGATTTTCTCTTAAAAGATCACTTCCTTTTACAGTTAAGAAAACTTAAGAAACTTTTTTATATCAATAATAAGCTATCTTTGAATATAAGTAAAGAACTCTAAAAATTTGTCCTCTGGCTGTAATAGAATAATACGTAAATAAAAATGTGTTATTAATATTTTGGCATTTGAAAACGAATTGATTTTCATTTAATTAAAACATTTCACTTTCCTGTTGTCGACAAAGTAATTGAAGCATAAATTTAAAAATAATAACCGTTTTTCGGGTATTAGTCTCAAACTTTTATTATCCATGCCAGGTGTGTATATTATCTTCTCACATGGTGATGCCAATTAAAAGGGTCATTTGTTAAAGGAATTTAAACACGTGTTATTCCAGTATAGTAATGTGTATATTATTGACTCAAACCGAAATGTGATTAATATAACTCTTTCAATTATTTTTCTAATTTCTATTGAAGGATTTTACCTTTTCATTTCAATAAATTCTTAGTTTCGGTGTTTATAAAATTTAAACTTAAAGTATTACTTTCCCAAACACATGAAGAGCAAATTATTTTTTAATCAAAAAATGTTTGTATTGCAATCTTTTTCAACTTATTAAAGAATATCAAAAATATAAGAGTGTTTTACTTATGAGAAAAAAAAGAATTATAAATAATGATATTATTAAATTACGCCAAACTATTTGTCTTTATGTATTAATTTTCTTTTTAATTTTATTTAATTATTATATTAAAATTATTTTGCTTCTTTGTTGCGAGAATCTGTTTTTTATTTTTTTTTTCAGCTAAATTTATGTATTAAACTTGTGGTAAGTGCATTGCAATTTTCTTCAACTTATTAGAGAATATCAATGATGTAAGAGCTTCAACCTATTAAAGAATATCAATAATATAAAAGCTTCAACTTATTGAAGAATATTAATAATGTTTTACTTATGAGGAACAGAAATGTATAAGTAATCATATTATTAACTTAAAATAATAAAATAATAATTAACTTAAAATAATAAAATAATAATTAACTTAAAATAATAAAAGGCACACATTTTAAAATGTGTGATTTTATATGACACCTCCATATAAATAAAACACGCTTTTTACACCACATACAATATGCATCAATCTTCTTACATCAATTATGAAGGTCATAATTCTTATAGTATATATAAACTTCTGTACTTCTTGCAACACATTTATGCTCTTAGATTATTTATACCGCTATTTTGAGCAAAGCTCCTTACACAACATATATACATTCTGCTTCTTGTATATACGCTATTCTTATATCGCATATATATACACCATTAATATCATATATTCAAAAATCTAACATTATAGAATCGAATTTCAACTTTCCGTACATCACCAAGTGCTTAGAATAGTTAACACAATTTACTATAAAGAATACCATGATATATTTAGTTTTGTTTTACTTTTTTTTGTTTATAGAAAGTAACTTGTATTCAATTGTATAGTTAACTGCATTTATAAAAACATGCAACATACCAAATTGAAGGACAATTTTCCACTTACATTCAAAATAATAATACAAATATTTCACTGTTTATTTTTACCAACATTTCCGATTTACCTCCTGGCAGTGAAAACGACTAGTAAACAGTTTCAAATAATCAGTAAAATAATCAGTTTCAGTTAAGTAAAAATTAAATTTTTCTAAACATATTTTTAATTTATTGAAAGTTCCTTCCTCAAATTTTTAGGCGAGTTAAATACAGAGTTTTATACAAATATAGTTTTATTAGAGACTAGAGCACTGGTGCTCGGTGCTACCTGTTTCGGATTAGAATCCCGGCGGTCCATAGATGTTTGTAGTGGTTCGGAATCCACTTTAAACCGTAGGTTCCGGTTAACATTGCCGTAGAAAGGTGGGCGTGCTGTCATCCCTACCCAGTAACATGTCCTATCTAGAAATCTGGAGATCTGCAATGCTGGTGGGCCTAGACAGATGGTCTAGGCCCACCATAGGGCAGTTTTGTCACAGATGATGATGATGATGATAGTTTTATAACAAAAAATTAACATCTTAAGTTTTACAGAAAGTATTTAGAAGGAAATAAATTGCACGCCATCGCTAGTGACTATTTTTATGCTTTTTCTAACGCATACTAACTTTTCTCGTTGAATGTCAAGACATTAAAAACATACCTAATGGTCATATTTAATAAATTCCTTTATAAATATACATATTATGTAATTCGTTTTTTCAAATAATTTACAACAACATAAACACGTAACACAAACACATAAAATCGTCAGTAAATTCCAATTTAAATATACATATTTTATGAGCATTTCATTTTTTCAAATAATTTATGACTTTTCATTTACGTATGGTAATAATTCCAATTTCTTGCCATTCGAACAGACAATCTACTGGCAACGATTAATGCAGGGTCCAATTTTATTTACTCAATTTCAACATTTCCCAACAATTGTTCTCTAGAACTGATAAAAACAACACAATCCCCATCTTCTCGCATGCGATGGAACGCATGATGAGAAAATGAATGCGAACAACTTTATTCCAACTGGCAGTAAAAAGCGCGGGAAAACGTTTCATGGAAAATTCGAGAAAGAAAATAAATTCCCTTCGAAACGGCCGAGTTTGGAGATTCATAAACTTCGCCAACGACTTATTTATGTAGATCATTTTTCCCGCCAATCTTCCTCATACCCCTTTTTCCCTTTCCCCTCCCCCTTATAACACGTGAGGAATATTTTTCGATTCGCAAATGTATTCCGAAGGGGAAAAAATATTTCCTCTAATATTTGAATACTTAGTTTAGGGAAAGAAGTTCCCTTTTTTCCAAGGTGTAAGAAAGAAGGTTTATGCTGTGGCTGAAAAGTGATACTATCATATCACCGTACAGTAAAATTATGAAGATTGACAATGAAATGAATGTCTTTATGTGGAGATATTTTTTATGGTATTTGACAATTTCAAAAACACATAAAAAGAATTTTAACTGCTTGTGATCCATAATCAACTTCGTATCTTTTGAAAATGTAGATTAAATAATGAATAAATTAATCGTTTATTTTTGGCAACCAAGATCAAATAAATAATAAAAAATAAAGAAAATCTACGATTTAATTAATCTCTTCAGGGATAGGGCACACATTTGGATTAGAATTTTTTTCTTGAACTGGAAAGCCCTTAGCATAGTATATTTTGTTTTAGAATTAAGTGAACCTTTGTTCAAGACCTTACATGCATGAAAAATCGAAGGCTTTTCGTGCTTAGAAATGGAAACGCTAAATCTGTAGGTCAGAATGCCCTGCAGTTGACTCGAGGTTTGTTTTTTGTCGTCTAAGTCATTTTGTGCACACTTTAGGCTAATTAGAACCAGATTTACAATGCAACATACAACCCCTAACAAATATCTGTGTCACCGCCAGAATTGGAACTGAAGCCTGTGGTACAAAGGCCAGAGCTCTAGCCAGTTGGCCATCTGGCTGCTTTGGCTCCAAATTCATGGCAATTGAGACAACTTTATGCATGTAGTATCTTACATCCGTTGTCATGCTAATTGTGGTTCTCCTGTACTTTCCACGGCAAAGACATCACAATGTGCAATTACGCCTGAAAGTCTTCACTTTAAAGGAAGCTCAGCGTCAGTAAAGCGTTGACCAATACAAGCCACGAATACGACGCACTCAATAATGAAAAGTATCTAAATGTGTTCCTAACTTTTTAAAATTTCAAAAGAATTATATGACGCGTAAAAATTTAATAAAATTGTAAATGTTGAGAGAAAACGAATTTTTTATGAATCCATTCAAAAACTGATGTTTTGAGATCTTTATTGTCCTTTTTATCAGCACATCATTTTTTGCTGTGTTGTAAAAAAATGTCTTCTTTAATGAACCTATATGAATCGAGATTCAGAAAAGCTTTTTGATAAAAAAAATCAAATTGAAAATGTCTTTCGTATAGGATTTCAAATGCTCACGTTTTTATTTATCTGAGGCTTATCTCTCCCCTTGATATCTGCAGGCGGTGATGTCTGAAAAGTGTCCGGTGAGAGGAAAATGATATCTTCCAACGTGTTGCTGAAGGTTAATAAGAAAGAAATTCAGGTTATAATCAGGGCTTGTGTTCCCGCCCTCGTGGCCTAATGGATAAGGCATCGGTCTCCTAAACCGGGTATTGCGGGTTCGAGTCCCGCCGAGGGTACAATAATTTTTTTTCATTCCTGTAAATGGTCATTCATATTATAAATCAGCTTTAATGTAAATTAACTATTACAATTCTCCCTCTTTGTCATTCGTATTTTAAAATTAATAAAGAATTCATCAGTTACTAATAATTTCTTCTTAATTTGCCACTAAATTACTCAACTTATTTTTTAGATATTAAGATGAGACTATACTGTTTTTATTTTAATCTGAATAAAGCATATGAATTTTTTTTCTGTCAATAACTTTTACATTGGATTTTTAAATTTTATTTTCAGTAAAATTAAAATAAAAATAATGGAGGGAAGTAAAATTTATTTTTAAATCGTACTCTCAACAACTTTCCAGATATTTTTTTTTTAAGAATCATTTTGCATTTTTGTAACTTTTATTTGCTAATCTAGATACCAATTCGTAAATTATTCACTTCTAATTTTTTTTCTATTATAATGCAAATACCTAAAAGCATATACAGAAATAAATATACAAATAAAACATTTTTCTAACAACAACAATAAAAAACAGATGATAAAAAAAAAATAAAATAATAGATTGGAAAGTTGTTGTCGTTCTAATGCAGCTGGAAATACAGCGTCAGTTAAAATTTAACACCATAATCAAGGTTGCACCACAATGACTCATTTAGCACTACCAGGGCGTTGCTTGAAGATATGCTACGGACGCGAGTCATACTACCCCCAACGCTGTACGATCCGCTGGACCGGTACAACGGCTTAAAGTGAACAAACATCCATGGCATCACCATTAATATTTTTAACCATACGGCAACGAGCGTCAGTGTGCTATTCATTCAGCCATCAGGCCTCAGTGAAGAAGGCCTGAGAGTGTCTTTCGGATCGTAGTAAAACTATTCTTTCATTTCAAATGCTCAAATTTTTTCTTTTGTTGCTTATCTTTCCACCTTCATATCTGCATGTAGTAATGTCTGAAAAGTTTCCGGTGAGAGAAAAGTGATCTTCCAGCGTGTTTCTGAAGGTTAACCTTTTGATAAAGTCAGGGTATAATTATTTATGTGTTTCACCGCCCTCGTGGCCTAATGGATAAGGCATCGGTCTCCTAAACTGGGATTGCGGGTTCGAGTCCCGCCGAGGGTAAAACATTTTTTTCGTTCTTGTCAATGGTCATTCATAAATTAGCTCTAATGAAAAATTGGTACTGCGCGACAATTCCCAACTCATTAGGATTTGAGTCTTGATGAAGAATTATTTAGTTATTAACAATTTCTTGTTTATCAACCACTAAATTAATCAATTTATTTTTTAGATTTTAAGATCAGATTACTGAACTGTCATTTTTTATAAATGAATTAGTACATGAATTTTTCTTTCTCTGTCATTGACTTTTTCGTTGGATTTTTAATTTTAATTTACAGTAAATATTCTTGATATGATTGATTTATTTTTTCTTTCGTTCTACAATAACTTGATATTTTTTTATCTTTTAGAATCATTTTGCACCTTTGTAACTCTTATTTGCAAATCTAGATATCCATTCGTAAATTATCTACTTCTAATTTGATTTCTTTTATAATGCTATTAAATTTTAATAATATATACATAAGTGTACAAATAAAGCATTTTCTAACAACAATAAAAAGTAGATTCTTGATAAAAAAAATAAAATAACAAAAAAGGGAAAAACGATTAAACCAATAAATAAAAATAATAATCCAATTACAACCCATTTATATATTAATAAGAATTATTATATCTTAAGGCGACAAATTTAATTACATCCTTTTGTTGTTTGTAGCAGAATATTAAGATAAATATTATGGTGTGATAAATATAAGATTTCTTTAATATTATTGTTATTATTATTATTAATATTATTGTTGTTATTTATATAAATAAAAATGTGGTTATTAATATTTTTGTAACTACTTTCTGTTAGAAAAACTGTTCCCAGTTTTCAATAACGAGCATTTCATTTTGTTGAAATAAATATATATCCACATAGTTGAAGTAGTAAAAAAATAATAAACAATTCTAATGCAATGTTTAATTTTTTTCCAAATTAATTTTACAAAATGATGTGTTTCCACTTGAACCTGCCATTTCGAAGAGTCTAAATAATATTCGACACTTTTATTTTATCCACAGCAAATTGAAATGTACAATTTCAAGAGTGTACTTGGTAAATTCATACCCTCAAACCTTATCTTCAAACAGATTAGACAGATTTTATGGCTTATGGGTTTACCATGTTCATTTCTAGCTTTGAAAAGGGAATTTTTAAATCAAATCTGTTGTCAGGTGAGCTCCCTAGCAAGCTGCCCTAGTTTCAAATCAACTAGCCAAGCGGTCGGATCTATTGTGCATTAAGTTTTCGCTCGAAACAGGATTTTTGGTGAAGTGAAAATTTCTACTTGTTAGAGGAGCATAATAAATCTGTAAATCAGAATGCTCCCATTGGGCAGAAGAAAACTGTTAATGGAAGTTATGGTTGACTTTCATAATAAAAATATTATGAAAGTACTAGCCTTTTTAATACATTCAGATTATTATTTTAAATAGCCAAATTTTTAGACTCTTTTGTTAAATGTGGTGATAGAATTTCAATTTTTTGGAAAAGAAAATCTTATTCATCTAGAGGCAGATTTAGCTGTGTTTGCTCAAAGTGGGTAAGATATAACTTATCCCACATCATGGGAGACAGTAATATTTTTCTACAAAGGGTAATTTAAGGATATTCGTTCGAAATTGTGATGGTACAACTTCACCCACATCAGTCATGAGGTAAAGCATTATTTCTTCAGAAATAGCCTTTAAAGGGTGTTCGTTCTAAACTTTGGTTGTATAGCATCATCATATTCAGCACATTCAGCAACTGTAATGTGTCATGTC
This sequence comes from Caerostris extrusa, assembly GCA_021605095.1. Taxonomy (NCBI): domain Eukaryota; kingdom Metazoa; phylum Arthropoda; class Arachnida; order Araneae; family Araneidae; genus Caerostris; species Caerostris extrusa. The sequence goes on along the minus strand of BPLR01021305.1, from coordinate 190,976 downwards.
AATTTCAGACGCAGTGATATATTCAGATGTAATAGTTCCAGTCCAAAGCACTTACTAAGCTCTTCCAGGTTCTATAAAGCTATTCAAATTTAAATGATAAAAATTTATAAATATTTGAATTGCATTTTCAATACATGTTTCATGATTCTTACATTAATTTAAAAATACGATTATGTAATAAGTTTCTATCTTACAGCATTGAATGAAATTTTAAAACTTGAAAGAGTTCTATTCTTTTTTTGTAAATAAATCATTACAAACAAGATTTAAATCATTCAGTTTCAATGCTTTTACCTTTGATCTGAACCCGCAGGGTCTCTTTTTTAAAATATGCAAATCGTTTAACTGCTTTAAAGATACTCTTTTTATACTCTTAAAAGAGTCTTTTCCGGAAAGAAAAAAAACTGAAAGAAAATAGGAAATAAATAAAAGAACGTGATTTGCCAAGATACGAAAACCAAATTTGTATATTTCTCGGAGAAACAAAATCCTAATTCTGGAACTTAATTTCCGATTCTCAAAATCTACTTTCTTTCACTTTAAAAACCAGGTACTTGTATTTTTTATTTTTATTAATATTATTTTTTATTATTTCTTTTGTATCCCCATTCAGGCTTCGGAGAATGCTATTTGCAAAAATTGCATAAAACGAAAGCAAAGTGACTGGAACATAATTAGATTTACTGGCTCTTAAGAGAAAGCAATCTCACCTTTAATCTTAAGCGCTATTCGAACACTGAATAAAAAAGAAATCTTTTAAACTTATTTAGTTCCAGAAAAGTCCAGCAAATTCAGGTAAATCTTAAATATAATTAGAAGTCTTCAAGAACACTGGAGGATTAAAAAAAGAATCTTCGAAATCTGTCGATTAAAAAGCGAAAGTGTAAAATCTCTAGAAGTAATTACGTTATTCCAAAAATAAGATTTTCTCATAAAAGATCACTTCCTTTTAGAGTTAAGAAAAACTTAAGAAGTTTTTATATCGATAATAAGCTTCTTTCAATATAAGTAAAAAGAATTCTGAAAATCTTTCCTCTGGCTGTTATAAAATAATCCTATGTAAATAAAAATTTGTTATTAATATTTTGGCATTCAAAAAAGGATCGATTTTCATTTAATTAAAACCTTTCACTTTTTCAGTTGTCGACAAAGTAATTGAAGTATAAATTAAAAAATAATAACCGTTTTTCGGGTATTAGTCTGTTATTCATGCCAGATGTGTATATTATCTTTTCATGTGGTGATGTCAATTAAAAGATTTATTTGTTAAAGGAATTTAAACACTTGTTATTCCAGCGTAGTTCTTGTAATAGATATATTATTTACTCAAACAATTTGTCTGAAATGCGATTAATATAACTGTTTCAATTAATTTTATAATTTCGATTTAGGGATTTCATTTTAATAAATTCTTAGAATCGGAGTTTATGAAATTTAAACTTAAGGTATTAGGTTCCCAAACACATGCAAATTATTTTTTAATCCAAAAGCAACCTGAATTTTTGTATTTCAATTTTTTTCAACTTATTACAGAATATCAATAATATAAGAGTTTCAACATATTAAAAATAATAATTCTTATACCACATATAAACTCCTACACTTCTTGTACTACATTTATACGGCTAAAGTTACTTACACCACTGATATAGACCAACGATCTTACTTCGCATATATTTAACTTAGCATATCCTCTTGGATGCGTTTTATAATATACGTATATGTATTTACTTGACATATACACACAATTAATATCACATATTAAAAGTCTAACATTGTAGAATCAAATTTCATCTTATTGATGTACAAAAAAAAGGAAATTTGATTCTATCACAGTTACCACAATTTACTAAAAAGGATACCAATCCTATTTTTTTCTTGTTCATACAAAGTAACTTCTATTGAATTGTAAAGTTAACTGCATTTATAAAAACTTGTAACCTGTTAAATTGAAGGACAATTTTCCTCTTAAGTGAGGACATTCAAAATAATAATAAAAATAAATGAAAAACAGAGCTGTATTTATTTTTATCAACATTTGATATTTGCTTCTTATATCAAAACGACTAATAAATAGTTTCAAATATTCACTAAAATAATCAGATTCAGTTAAGTAAAAATTAAATTTTTTTCTAAGCATATATTTTATTTAGTGCAAAGTTGCATCCATAAATATTTATGCAAATTATTTACAATAGTTTTATTATAAAAAATAACCATCTCAAATTTTGCAGAAGGTATTTAGAATCAAATAAATTATGTATCAGGTTATTAATGTGTATTTCTATGCTTTTTCTAACGCATGCAAAATTTTCTCGTTGAATATTGAGACAATACAAACATCTCTAACTGCAAAACAATAAAATCGTCAACAAATTCCATTGTAAATACATATTTTATAAGCAATTCGATTTTTTTTCAAATGATTTATGACATTTTTGCATTTCGTGCGGTAATAATTCCAATATCTTGCCATTCGAACAGACATTCTACTGGCTACGATTAATACAGGATAATTTTATTTACTCAATTGCAACATTTCCCAACAAATATTCTCTGAGCTGATAAAAACAACAATCCCCCTTTCTCGCATTCGATAGAACGCATGATGAGAAAATGAATGCGAACAACTTTATTCAACTAGCAAAAAAGCGCGGAAAAAGCTTCATGGAAAATTCGAAAAAAAGAAAATAAATTCCTTCTAAATGGCCGAGTTTGGAGATTCATAAACTTCGCCAACGACTTATTTATGTAGATCATTTTTCCCGCCAATCTTCCTCACACCCCTTTTACCTTCCCCCCTTATAACACTGGAGGAATATTTTTCGATTCGCAAATGCATTTGAGAAGGGAAAAATATTTCCCTGATATTTGAATACTTAATGAAAAAAATACAAAAATAATAAACATTCAAAAAGTACAAAGATGACCGAAGTCATTGCCTTTTAAGAGTTCTCTCGCACGCCAGTAAAGCGCTGTCTCCGAGTAATACCGCACATCGTTGGAGGTGGTCTCTGTTCATTGGAACTGCTGAATCACATGGGGAAGCCAGGGTTCGAAAATATTTTAAGGCGATAGAGATGTTCTGCTAGGCAGTCATGCCAATCAGAAGACGAAACTGGGTGACAGCATGTCGTCGCGGATTGCTGGGTATTGTTAAAAGATCTTCAGCTCTCCAACGCTTTAACGTAATCCCATCTTGAGTTTGTAACTGGTGGCTTTTAGTCATTTTTCGTTTGATATATAATTTTATAGAATAGAGTGACAGTGAAGAAGATCTCATTTGATTTCTTGAGCCTCTTTTCACTAGACCATCGGCCTTCGTTCCCAAAATGCCACAGTGGCCAGGTATCCACTGAGTTTCAGTTCCCGCATATGATGTCGACACTGGGAAATTTCCTCTGATGAGGGTATCTTGGTGGAACTAATAGCCTGAATTGCGGCTTGTGAATGAGACAAAATAACCACGCTATCGAATCTATCCTCAAAAATCAGTAAATATTTCAAGCAATTCGGATAGCCTCTACTTCTTCATCAAAAGATGTTTGATATTTCCATGCTGAAGCGTAGAAGGAGATCAAGTTCGAAAAGACTCCTGAATCTGCAGTAATGAGATTTTCATAAAAGGAGCCATCTGTGTATAAATGCAAACCATTCAGATTCTGGGTATCTTGTATCAATGAGTCTTCAGGATTAGTGATATTATAGTTTTATCTTAATGGCAAGATTGATTGCTGGTAACTATTCAAGGATATTGAAATTTAACGAAAATTGTAGTCCAGTGTATTCAAACTGGAGTTGTGCTCAATTTTTTTTCCTAAATATTTTTGTAATTAATTATTTTCGCAAGTTAAATAAATATAAAATCATAATCACAATGTAATTAAGCAATGATAATTCTTACAAGAAAATAATGGGTTCTATTTAATCTCTTAATACTCATAAAAGTTGTGAATTGATAAAGATTGAAAGTATCTGTTTTAGTCGAAAGAAAAATTTATTCAATTGATTAATATCAAAATCAATAAAAAGTAATGGAATTTTAAATATTATTCTTTTAAGTAAAGCTCATTGTTGTCATGATATTTCAAATTTAAAAAAATATTTTTAAAAGTTTTCCTTCACAAATAATAAAAAGACATTTTATAATTCATCTTATCAAAAATGGGAGGAAAATTGTTCCCCAATGGATCTCAATGGTGGATTCATGGCAATGAAGAGGTGGTGCCACTTACAAAGTCAGCCTTTTTTTGTCATAACACCATTATCCCCTGAAATTTTAAATCATTGTTTAAAACTAAATTTAAGGACATAAGAAAACTCCGGTATAGTAATATTGCTGCTTTGAAAAGTTGCAAGTGTCTGGTGCTACATAAGAACATGATTCCTCTTGATTTATCATGGAGGATCTGCGTAGCCTGTTTTTGCAAGTTTGTTTCTTCATTTCAATTCCTTCTATTCGCTCACACTCTCCCTATATATATCTTGTTCAAATTTTCAATCATTAATAAAATATTTTTATTCATCCACTCACGTTCAAATACATTTTTTTGAACTTGTAGTGGATGACACTTGATGTTAATACAGTTTTTTAAAATATTAATTCATTAATTAAATTTAATTAATTAATTTTAGTTTTTTTTAGATTTAAGTTGCATATATCTACCAATAGATGGTGCCAGATAAACTTTAAAAATGAAAATTATTTTTAAGGGACTTTCTGCAATATAGTGAAAAAGTAGGAATTGACTTAAAAAATTTTTTTTTTTTATATTACTTGTTTTCAATTAGTTGATAGTGAAGTAACAGTTGAAATATAAGTTAGTAAATGTGTCAAGTTAAATTTTTGTTTTCATTATTGATTATATTTTCATGCTTCTTTGTAACTTTTGTAACTTAATGATTCTCCTCTTCCAGAGCTAATTCATAGCATTATTTTCGGTTATTATATTTCTAGTTCCTAATTATTTCTAGCATTATTATTAAAACAGATAAAAAAATTACCAGCATTTACATTATGTGTTTGGAATTCTACAGATATTAGTCCGAGAAATGGAACTGGAGTATTGAGATATTGATTATGTCTTAAAAATGATATAAAAGCACTTGTAGAGAATTAGAAACTGATATACACAGTCCAGTCACATTAATGTGACCACCACCTACTTTCGACGTCAACGTGAAATAATCAATCACAAAAAGGCAGGTGGCAGTACATTGCAGTGAAATGTATATAAAGAATTCCACTTAACACCACTTAAATACCACTTAATACCACATTCCATTAAAATCCAGAATATACAAGAGTGCATATTCTGGCTTTTGACAGGTGGTCACATTAATGTGACTGGACTGTGTATATGTATTGAACAGACAATCAGTATGTTTCTAAGTCTTGGGGACTTCAACGTATCACAATCATTACATATCGCTTACATCTTCCATTACGTCTTTCAGTTCTTTGTAATTTAGAAGAGTTTGCTGGGATTATACAAAAATACAATAACGTTATTTTTTTCCTGCTCAGAAAATCCACTCCACTGCGACTGTAAAATAAAGTGGATGCTCTGCTTTCCTGATGCTGATGTCGAAGGAACTTGTGACACTCCTGAAGATTATGAAAACTTGGATATTGTAGAAACATATCATCTGTTGGTGGAAGAATGTGGCATAGATGACAACAGACAGAACGATACAAGGAGGCGCATTGGTTACTACTGATAATATAAATTCAACATTTTTTTCCTCTGTGAAAAACAACATGGTTTATATATTTTAATAGATAGGCGCGTATATATTTTAACATCTCATTAAACGCTATTCAGCCAAAAACGGTTAAAAATTATTTTAATTAAAAAGAATTGTTATCTAAATTTTCAGTCCATCCACAGCATTCTGAAACACATTATAAGAAATAACCATTATAAAGGTTATAAAGATTTGGATATATTAGAAACACCCTTTGTATTAAAGGGAGATATGACGAAGACAACAATATATGCATATGTATATATGATCAATTTCAATATATGCATATCTTGATATATGATTAATTTCAATATATGCATGATTTGATAGTTTTTGTTGATAGTTTTTTTATACATAATGTGTTTTTTTATAGAAGACTGTACTAAATAAAAATTGATATTTTTATACAGGAAATAAGGGTTAATTTCATAAATTGGTATATATTGGTATTCTTCTGTGACAAAAAAAAAAAAATTTGTTTATGAAACTGCAAATATTTTCAGTTAAATTTTATTTACTTATTTATAAAACAATGAATAACAATTTCTATACTTGACCTAATATTTTAAAAATCTACATTTAAAATACCCGTTCTTACAATATTAATATTTACAATAAGTATTTAATGTTTAAATATTTTAAAATAAATTTACAATAAATATTTACATTTAAATATCTTACAATAAATTTTAACACTTAGATACAATTTTACAATAAATAACAATATTTACAATAAATATTTAATAATTAAATATTTTACAATAAATATTTCACATTTAAATATCTTACAATAAATATTTAACACTTATTTAAATAAATTTTTTGGTTGTAATAAATATTTTACAATAAATTTACAATAAATATTTAATAATAATTAAATATTTTACAATAAATTTAAATATTTTCCTATTTAAATATTTTAAATAAATTTACAATAAATATTTCACATTTAAATATTTTAAAATAAATTTAATAACTATTTCATATTTAAATATTTTACAATAAATATTCAATATTTAAATATTTTACAATAAATTTACAATATTAAATATTGATTGAATAAATAGAATATTTATTTAATAAATATTTTATTTATAAATGAATATTTTCATATTATTTAAATAATTTCAATATTCATGTTTATCTAACTCTTCATAAATATTTTATAAATAAATATTTATAAATATAATATAATAAATAATATTTAGTAAAATAAAATTGAAAAAAAAAATATTTTTATTAAAATAAAATAAATTTTTTTTTTTAAAAAAAAATATATTTTCTATATTCATGTTTATCTAACTCTTAAAGCGATAAAATACGAAAACATAACAAAGCTATTGAGATTTCCAACTGTTCTTGAAAGAAAGACATTCACTTTCGACATCAGTCATTTTAAAACAAAACAACTTTATTTTGCATTTCAACATAATGGGAGGTCGAACCCAGCACTTATGGTGCGGTGGGTGGTTTGGTTTTTTATGACTTAACATCTTTTTGTTTTCTATTTGCTCATTTCTTCTTCGACAATGGTGCATTTCTCTGTCCTCCACAACCCACCCTTCGTCATCAAATCTTCGAACCAGTTTCGAGCGATGTAATTTCTGCTGTAAATTCTGCGGATGACATCGAGTGCCGATTCAAATCTTCGTTTCGTTTTGACTTAAAAGGGGACTGCAATTATCCCAGTGGGAAGCTGGAAATTATCGAGGCTCGGAAATTATTGCCCAAGTCGATTAGCATTTGCTCTTGAGCTTTAATTCATACTTTCCAAGAGGTAATTTCCGTTCATAGATTTATTAAAGCTCTTAAACAACCTACTTGATCAGTACTTGCGTTGGGTGCGTGGTTTTTTGTTTTCTTTTATGAATTATATATCGCTGTTAACACGAGGTCAACAATTGTCAGAGTTTAGCTTTGGGACATGCATAATTAAAGTTTTTAAGGCATTTGTTACCCAATTATATTGGTAGCATCTTAAAATGAAAATAAAGTTTTGTTCGTTAACATAGTTGATGGTAAATAAATGAAAGGTTTACATATCTTTGATACTTAAAGATTTATTAACATGCAATTATCACTTGCAATGACTACATATAAGAAATATAATTTACACGAATTATTGAATTAGTATAAATTGACATCATAGTTAAACAATGGATTCGTAGTTTTTTTTTTTTTTTTATGAATTATATATTGCTGTTAACACGAGGTCAAACAATTGTCAGAATTTAGCTTTGGGACATGCATAATTAAAGTTTTTAAGGCATTTGTCACCCAATTAAATTATTGTCCTTTAGTTTGGTATCATCTTTAAATGAAAATAAAGTTTTTAACATTAACAAAGTTTCTGGTAAATAAATTGAAAAGTTTGTATATAAAAGTCTTTGTAAATCTTTTGTATCTAGTGTAAATCTTTGATATTTAAAGATTTATTGACATGCAATTATCATTATTTGCAATGAATACTTATTGTGATTTATAAAAATATAATTTTCCCGAACTATTGAATTAGTATAAATTGGCATTATAGTTAAACAATGATTTCGTAGTTAAAACAATGGGTGATTGGTTTTTTTTCTTTTATGAATTACATATTGCACACGAGGTTGTCAGAAATCAGCTTTGGGACATGCATAATTAAATTTTTTTAAGGCATTTGTCACCCAATTAAATTATTGTTCTTTTACTTTGGTAGCATCTTAAAATGAAAATAAAGTTTTATTCGTTAACACAGTTGCTGGTAAATAAATGGATTGTATATCTTTGATATTTATAGATTTATTTATATGTAGTTATTATTTTTTGATTGACTACTTATTGTGATTTGTAATTACTTGTGCCAAAATTTATAACAAATATAATTTACCAGAATTATTAATTCAATATAAATTGACATCATAATTAAGCAATGATTTCAAATTTTGGTTCAAGTAATAGATAATTCATTTGAGTTCAACAAACAATGCAATTTTGCAAATTCATAAAGGTATGTTTTGAAGAGTGGATTAGATCATGTGAAAATAACTACATATATAATAGTAATGGAGTATGCTGGAAGTTACTTGAATTTATTGATTAATCCCGTGTTCAGTATTCTTAATGAATAATTATTTATTTCGCATGTAACAGGTGGGCTGAAATGTTCGTAGGCTGACACATAGAGGGCACTACTAGTATTAAATCCATATGATTTTTCTTATCCCTAACCTTCAAAAGACACGTTGCACTATTAGTATGTGAGATGTTCCGTAAATTTGACAGCTGTTGCACTATTAGTATGGGAGTTATAGCATTTTTAGTGAAGCAACTTTTGTTAGTTTGAAAAAAAAATGGATAAAAAGGAATTTTGTGTGTTAATAAAGCAGTGCTTTTCGGCGAAAAAAATACTATTGAAGACAAGGCTTAGCTTGAAACATTATTCGGACTTCGCACCAGGAAAATCAACTATAGGTGGTTTGCTAAATTTAAACGAGGCGAAATGTGCACCGAGGACGATGCACGCTGTGGACGCCCCAAAGAATCTGTTACCGACGAAAACATCAAAAAGTCCACAAAATAATTTCTGATAACCGTAAAGGGAAGTTGATTGAGATAGCTGAGACCCTAAAGATATCAAAGGAACGTATTGGACATATCGTGAATGAAAATTTGGATATGCGAAAGCTCTGTTCAAAGTGGGTGCCGCGCGAGATCGACCAAAAACAACAACGAATTGATGATTCTAAGCAGTGTTTGGAGCTGTTCAATCGTAATAAACCCGAATTTTTGCGTCGATATGTGACAATGGATAAAACATGGCTCTATCATTTCACACCAGAGTCCAATCGACAGTCAGCCGAGTGGACTGCAAGTGATGAACACTAAAAATGCTATAACTCACATACTAAGAGTGCAACAGCTGTCAAATTTATACACGTGTCTTTTGAAGGTTAGGGCTAACTAAAAATCATATGGATTTAATACTAGTAGCGCCATCTATGTGTCAGCCTAGGAACTTGTCAGCCCACCTGTTATCATGTATTGATGTTCATATAAGTCATTAATTGATACATCTCCGAAAAATATATAATTACTTGTATTAGTTCCCATGTGGGTCCGGGTTAGAACAGCTCCACTGTAACACATGCATGTCGCGACTAAAACGGGCCCCTAGTGGCCAAGGGGGAGGGGGGTATAACCAGGTGGAGTACAGTCAGACTTCTCCTTTTGGGTGCCCCATGTCTTTATGCCGCAAGTTCATGGACTAAAAGAAGATGCATTTTTACCCTATATAATGGCTCATCGGCTTAAGAATTTTGATTGTCCTGTAGCGGTTTTTCATTGTTTGAGAACACACGGGCCATAGATGTTGCTGTCGACCAAGTGGGATAAAAACAACAATAACACTTGCATTGGAAAACTTTTACTATGTAATTAAACAACAATTTTATTTAAAACATCTTAAAATAAAATGAATTTTCGTTCATAGTTTCCAATGATCACATGTAATGAAACAATAATTCATTGTAATATAATTTATGGATTTCAAGTTAGTTGAATGTTTCTTTCTCTCAGCAAAGTTATATTTCGAAATGAACATTTGTTTTAGAACTTATAAAATGTCTAATTTACTCGATTATTTATAAATAAATTTAATGTGAATTGAAATAATTTGAATTTAACAATGGAATTATTTTTTTCTGAATAAGTGATGATAGTTTAGCAATCAAAGTGACTTTGTTGTTTTGTTGAAGTAGAATTTAAAAATATAAGTTCGATTCTTTACTGTTCCTTAAAGGAAGACATTTACTTTCAATATCAATCATTTAAAAAAAACAAAAACAAAAAAAACTTAGTTTTGCATGCATCATAATGGGAGATTGACCATTAAGGTGCATTGATGATAATTGAAAAAAAATTATAGTATTTGAAAGAAAACTAGTCATTATAGTGAATGCTTATCGAAAAATCACTAATTAATTGATCAATCCTGTGTTCAGCTCTTGAGTTGAGTGTCTTTGATGATTACATATCGATTTTCGTATAAGGTCAGCAATTGACTGTATTCTCCTTCAGGAAATGCATAACTAATTGTGTTGAAAGACACTTGTCATATAATAAAATTATTTCTCACTCTTTATTTCTCTATTGACAGTATCTTAAAATAAAAATAAAGGAATAAAAAAGACGTCATTAAATGAATTCCTTGACATAGTTTCTGATGAAAAAGTAAAAAAGTGGACATGCATCTTTGATGCTTGAAGATCTATTGATTTGTAATTATATGAATTTTTCTTTTAACATTGTGGAGTATTTACAAAATGTTAAAGTTACTCGTTTGAGTTTTCTGAAAAATACAATTTACATGAATACTTGTGTATTAAATCAGCATGAATTGAAATCATTTAATTAAGCAAGGTCTTCTAGTTTCTAACCAAGTAATAAAGAGTTCATGGAACAATGCTGCTTTGTTATTTTATAAAGACAGACTTTTAAAAGAATATATATTGGATTGCACTCCAAATGCCTGCCATTATAACAATCAACTGTCATAAGTTACATTTTTCTTTTTAAACTCCATGTTTTTTTCTTTTTTAAACATTTTCTTTGGAATATAATATAATAAATTATTAAATTAATAACATTTTATAAATTTTCAATGAAGCGTAGTGTTAAAATTATTAATGGTAAATAAGTATCATGAATCAATGTATCAATGCAACACTCAGAAGCGATTGTTTCTTCAATTAGAAATCTTTTTCATACAAACTTTGGTTAATTATCGATAATAAATCAATTAACAATATCACATCTGAAAATTAAAAAATAAAATTTATTTTTATTTTGTATTTTAGTAAAGAATTAAAATTTTACCCATATTTCTAGCACTATTTTTGCACATGGGGGAAAATAGTGCTTGTGGTCCATCAACCATGAGAGCCCATATACTATAACTGTCCATAACGGATATGAAAAAATAATGATGCCTACCAGGAGAACTTAGAAGCAACTGTTTTATGTTGTATTAAGGAAAATCTGGACTCATCAATCAGATTGATTACCATTCTGAGATACTTATAGTCAGAACAATTATAGCTTGGAAAATTAAATTAGTAAGTGGACAAGTCAGAAGAATTCCAACACAGAGGTGTAATAAAGATAATTTCAGAAGAGGTTTCATTTACATAAAATAGTTTTAATTTTTAACAATTAAAATTTTAAATTACACAAGACCAAAAGAAACATTAGATGAAAAATTTTCACCATTATTAAACTATTTTCTTTCAATTTGCATTTTACTCGTGAGTATAAATAGCATCTCTAACAAATGAGAATTTGTCCATTTCGTTCAAGCCTGTTGTTTACCTTTCCTCTGAATAGCTGGTAGAACAGTACATATTATATTATAATCATTACCAATGATAATTGTGATGATACTCATATATAGAGAGCCCCCAAAGTTACTCTGATACACCTCCTCTTATACACCTATTTAAAAAAGAGATATAAAAATTATAAATATTAAAAAATATGTTTCTTTTTTTTTTTTGCAAAGTTGAAATTTTTAATTTAAACAAACTTTTGTAAAATAATAGATAAATACCAAATTAGGTATTTATCTATTATTTTAATCATCACAATTATCATTGGTAATGAATATAATATAATATGTACTGTTCTCTACAGAATATCCAGAAACTGTAAAATTGATGCTACAATCAGTATTATGCAGGTGCATGATAAACTATTCTATCTTAATTATACAATTTTTTTATGTAATTTCAAAATTATGTTTATAAGTATGTAAGCTATAATAGAATAACATAACAGTAAGAATAACAGAATATTGAACTTCCAAATGACATAAAAATATATTCTCAGTGGACGCAGAATGATTCAAGATTCAATATCTTGCACATTAGTGGCAATAAAAGCAGTTAAAACTTTTTTATTGGGCTGTTGAGGATGATAAGTTATTTTTTATTCCACCCTAACATATGTCTTGCAACTTAAGCTGAAATGGATGGTTGTCAGACTTTATGGCTGCTTGTGTCACGAAAAGTGAACAACTTTTCTTCCTTTTGTTGTTAATCTCTTTTCCATAGTAGGAAATTTAAGTTCATTTTAGGGTATGTCTTACATGACTTCTACTAATTGATCTGGCAGCTTCCTTGAACGTTTTAATTTAAATCTAATCTTCTTCCTAAATTTAGACGAGGTTGAAATATGTTACTTGTAGCATTGAGTCTGTAAGAAATGTCTACATCTGAATTCTGTGTGTAAAATATTAAGGTTGAGTGTTTTAGAAAAAAAAAGAAAAAGTCGAAATCCTGTTATAATTTTTTCTTTTTCTTTTATTTATTTATTTTAATATTGGGAGAACAATTAGGTCTGCATCCTTCCTTTTATGAAAAACTCTAAGGAATTTTCTTTTGGGTTGTAAAAGACAACTTTTATTATAGGAACTGAGTTAAAAATTATTATAATTTTTATTTTTATTTTATTAGTATTTATTTTTTTTTTATATTGGGAGGACAATTAGGTCTGCATCTTACCTCATCATTTTATGAAAGACTTTAAGGAATTTTTTTGGGGGGTTGTAAAAAGACATCGTTAATGTCTTCAGGAATTGAGTTAAAAATTGTTATAATTTTTTTTTAATTTTTAATTTTTTATTATTATTACTTTTTATATATTGGGAGGACAATTAGGTCTGAATCCTTCCTCACCATTTTATGAAACACTTAAAAGGAATTTTCTGTTTTGAGTCGTAAAAGACATCTTTATTAGAGGAACTGAGTTAAAAACTGTTAGAATTTTTATTTTTATTTTATTTATTTACTTTGTATTAGGAGGGCAATTAGGTCTGCATCCTTGCTCACCACTTTATGAAATACTTTAAGTAATTTTCTTTTTGTGGTTGTAAAAGACATCCTTATTAGAGGAACTGAATTAAAAACTGTTTACATTTTTATATCATTTTATTTATTTTGTATTGGGCGTACAATTAGGTCTTGCATCCTTCCTCACCATTTTATGAATCACTTTAAGGAATTTTCTTTTTTTTGGGTCGTAAAAGACATCTTTATTAGAGGAACTGAGTTAAAAACCGTTATAATTTTTATTTTTTTTTTTTATTTATTTATTTAGTATTGGGAGAACAATTAGATACGAATCCTTCCTCACCATTTTATGAAACACTTTAAGGAATATTCTTTTTGGCTTATAAAAGGCATTTCTATTAGAGGAACTGAGTTGATAACATATTAGAGACAAATAATATCAATGAGGAAGTCACTTGTTTCACTAAATCAGCTTTTCCTCATATTAGTTCTTTTACAAAATTGATTATTTACTTTTAAAATCGTGTTGCTTATGTGGCTAAAAGTTACAGTTAGGAGTAGTATTTTTATTTATATAATCTGTCCGTGTATTTCGAACATAATTTTAAATAAAATTTACATTTCAATGAAATCCATGAATAAACACATACGTTTTTACTAGTATACCAATGCATAGCTATATATTACATTTGAAACTTAATACATTACGACGCATATTTTAAGTGTTGGTTTTTGTTCTTATTTTTATTTTTGTTTATCAAATTAATGATTGCTTGTTTTATATAATTTTTACTCCCAATGAAAATTTAAATAAATATATTTTTATTCCGAGAATATAATTTGTAAATGAGAGTACTTATACATTTATATTTCTACTCGTAAATTCAATAGAAATTGAATTTTCATCAAAATAATATCAAATGTGAATTGTTAAAAATCAAGTTGATTATTATTATTAATATTTCATTGTTATTTTATATTAACTTATTAATATGGAAAATGTAAATATGGATTAATATTAATATCTAAATATGGATTAATAAGAGTAGTCCATCAATTTATGCGAATTTATGTTATCACACTTGAATTACCAGAACTCAGATGCCCCCATGATGCATTATATAGTAGGAAATTATAAATTCGGGGCATGATTAAAAAAGAACTACCGATTTTATCGAAAACGTAGATTTTGATCGTGAAGGTATGGTTTATTCCGTGGAGATTTATAAACTCAGATTACATCATACTAAACTGTGTATAATATTACAACTTACTAAAAGCAAAAGGCAATAGACTCTCCATAACGCATGATAGACTAAGAATAAATATTTTTGTATCATATTCATCAACATCCACAACAGTTTCTATCGTAGCTAAAAGTAGAAGACTCCTCTAGTTAATAAATGTTTGGTACATCAAAAAATATTTTTACTGCCGAAAAATATTTAAAACATATATATTTAAAACGTGTGAGAGAGTAAGTTAAATATAAATTTTATTTTGTGTTAAATTTATATTGGAGAATATCTTATATGCATATTTGAGAATGCTTAAAATAGATATTTTAGTATGTGTTAAGTAGATATTAGGGGTTAAATATATATTTAAAAATGAATATATATTTGAATATATATTTAAGAATGAATATATATTTGAATATATATTTAAGAATGAATATATATTTGAATATATATTTGAAGAATGAATATATATTTGAATATATATTTAAGAAATGGAAATATATATTTGAATATATATTTAACACCTAATATCTATTTAAAAATGTATTAAATACATGTTTGAAAATGTGTTAAAGCATATTTGAAAATATGTAAGATATATATTTGAGAATGAGTTAAATACTGTTTTGAGAATATACATACTTAAGAATTTAGATGTTTGTTTTCAAAGGATTTTTATGATTTAATTTATGTGTTGTTTCACGGGACCAATTATTTAGCATTACTATATTTAGCATTAGTAGCATAATAGTATATTTACCATTAGTAGTATATTTAGCATTACTATATTTAGTATATACTATATATTTAGTATTACTATATTTATTATATTACTATATTTACTATATTAATTTTTAGCGTTACTATATTTTAAATGAACAGAAATAGCAAAGCTAAGAATAACATAGCGCCGAATATTACCACATTGATTTCTTGAATCTTAAGATCACTCATTTATTTCTAACATGTTGAATGAGAACTTAAGCAAAAACGTGATTGATAAATGTTCAAATACCTACTAGTACTGATTTCATAGCAATGCTGACTGATGAAGACTATTCTTCCAGCTCTTGACATAAGGTCAAATGGTAGCATTGTCTTCTAGTAGCTATCGTGACAAACACTTAGAGCAAGGAATAGCTCCTTTTCCGTTATTTACGGATTCTGGCAAACACTCAGTGAGAGGTAGGAAAGGCCACGACCTAAATATGTCTCGAGATCTAGTAAATGGATTCAATCTCGCCATCAATGCGAAGAAAAGTGTCAAGTGGATGAAAATATGCACGCGGTGATGAACTTTCGGTTTGCTTTGTTAAGTGTTGTGATGAATTGTATGCTCAGAATCAGAAATGAAAAAAGCAATACCGAAGCAATTTTCCATCGGACGAGAAGTTTTAACCTACATAATTCTTTTCCGGCATTTGCTGTTTGGTGTTTTCCTTAAAATAGAAGTTAATTTTTTGTTATTAACTACAATAGATTTGCAATTTGTGGTATTATTTGAAGTTACTCCAAGTTTATAACATATTTGTATTAATTTATCCTTTTTAGTATGTTTAATTAATGTTGTTATTGTTTCTAATTGTCTCTTGGATCTAGAAACAGTCTAAATCAAGTCCATTACATCAGAGTGTTCTCTCAAAAATCATGTTCCTGAAGCTTCTATCAAATTCAAGAATTTCAAAAACTAATTGTTATATATAAATATTATTAAAAAAATATAAATTATTCAGATCAGACAATTATTCTTATTTATAATTGCATTTGCAATTGTTTAGCTAAACACTTGTTATAAGAAAGATTAAAATGGTTTTATATGTATAATAAAATAATTAACAATAATATAATTGAATATAATAATATAAGATAAAAGTTAAATAATAGAATAAAACAATTGATAAGGATGTACAGCATAAATATTTAAATTTTTCTGTTATAGCATAAAGGAATTAAATAACTACTGTTTATAAAAATTAATTAAAATTTCACTCATGAATACATTAGCTAATAAAAAATCTTAAACTTTAATAGATGCGGGAATCAGCTCAAATGTTTCTTTTAATGAAATTTTAATTTTAAAATGCTATTTTTAAAATT
The DNA here is from genome assembly GCA_021605095.1 of Caerostris extrusa. Taxonomy (NCBI): domain Eukaryota; kingdom Metazoa; phylum Arthropoda; class Arachnida; order Araneae; family Araneidae; genus Caerostris; species Caerostris extrusa. The sequence continues at coordinate 174,064 of BPLR01021305.1, read as the reverse complement.
AAAATATTTGTTTAAAATATTCAATAGTTTAAACATCTTTAATAATTTCTTTTTATAATTTTAGATATGATAAAAAGTAAAAAATATAATATCATATTGTAGTTAAGGTGTAAATATCTCAATACTTAAAAATCAAAGCGATCTGGTAAATGGAAAATTCATGTTTTTCGTACTAAAAGGAATCGGAAACTTCCATATCGTTATCGGAATTGGCATAATAAATCTGTAGAATCCATCTGATTTGATTTGCCGCTCTACTGTCACTTTTTTGCGCACTTGGATCTAATCACACCCGAACCTACAGTTTAAAGTGGATTCTGAATCACTAACAAAAATCCATGCCAATGCTAGGATACGAACCTGAAGCCTGTGGTACCAAAGGCCAGAGTGCTAACCAATTGGCCATAAGGCCGCAGAAAAATCCATCTTTAAGTTCCAGGTTGAAATATTTGTTCAAAGTTGTAGTAGTAAAAAGTGTTGTTCTAATGTAGTTGGTAATACAGAGATATTTAATCTTTATGCCATAAGCAAGGGCTGCACCGCTGTTATTCATTTAGCACTACCCAGGGGGCACGTATAGCTTGAAGATATGCTACGAACGTGAGTAACACTACACTCACAACACTCTACGATCATATGAGACCGGGACCTAAGGTTTAAAAGTGGCTTGCGAGCCATTACAAAAATCCATGGCACGCTTTAACTTGAACCCTCTGGTACCTAGTGCTAGCCATTCAGCCATCAGACCCCACTAGTAAAATTTGTATGAAACGTAGCGGCGTACCTGGTGAAGCATCTTGGGAAACATTGTTTCTGCGGTCATTCTTGTTTTGATGATGAATAATCATAGATCAAACAGCTGATCATTAGAAAACAACAAAAAATGCTCAAAAAATGAATTTAAAATGTTTAATTTGATATGAATGTAAATGAGTAGCATATCAACATTTCCTTCATAACTCTTATATGTCAGCGATCCAATCTATGGTAATCTTCAATGATAAAATATCTCGCTCACTTTGCCTTCATACGAAATGAAAAAATAAATTGCAAAAAGATAAAAATACTAATAATCCAAAGGCGTTCAGCATTATGTAGGTAATGATACCATACTTCATACCTTATCCAATATATTGTTAATCATCTCGCCTTACAATAGAACATTAAAAAAAAAATGAAGTCTATTATAAATGAACCGCAACGAATAAAACAAATTTCAAACATAATATTAAAAGGCGTGATGCAATTTATTAAATATATTTAAAATAAAAATATCGAGAAAAAAAAGCATTGGATAAATCATAAATCTTTTTCCCTACAGATAACAATAGTTTGTCACAGAAAAAAAAAGCAACTTATTTAACCTGAAGATCATGCATACAACCTATTTCTTTGCGCATCGAAAATGATTAACAGTAGAAGCATTTTCTGGGAAAAATCTGTGTAATCAGATCCTTTTACAGCACGAATGATTCTTTTTCAATGAGATTTATTTTAATCTTGATTATGTATTCATGTCTCATCTTTTTTTGCGGTTGCTTTTCGCCAAAGAATGAATGGCATAAAAAATGGTACAGTCTTCAGATAAAAGGAAATGAATTTCTAATGTTTGCAAAGATTGCAGATTAATCAAAGATTATTAAAGTAACAGTTCCGATTAATTTTAGGACAACCCTAACGAAATTTAATTTATTGTTAAAAATATTTTGCACATGTGATTATTTCTCTCTCTCTCTCTCTCTATATATATATTTGTAGATTTTAATTTTTATATTTTTTTTTTTAATTAAATGAATATAATTTTTAAATGATTAAAATCAATTTTCAAATAATAACTAAAAAATTACATAAAAAATTTAATTTATCGTTTAAATACTTTGCACGTGCGATTATGTCTATAAAAATATAATTTTTTTTGTTAATTTAATTATTTTTTAAAAATTAACAAAGTTATTATTATTATTTTTTTTTTATTAAAATCAATTTTTTCAAATATTATCTTTAAAAAATTACATAAAATGTAATGCAATCTTCAAATAAAAAACATTTTCTATGCTCAAGTTGGAATTTTAGATTAAATGGTTTTGATTAAGATTAAAAAAATATATTAAATAATAATCTGTATATTGTTAAAATGTTTTGGCCGAGTGATTTGTTGATTTAACTTTTAATTAAATGAATGTATTAATTTTAAAGAAATAACCTTATTTTTTGCGATTGCTATATTTAAGATATTACATAAAAAATGATGTAATATTCAAATTAAGGAAACGATTTCATAATGTTTTTCGGAATTTTTAAATTTAATGGAGATTATAATTAAAGTAAAGTTCCGATTAATTTTAGGACAACCTAAGAAAATTTAATTTATCGTTAAAATATTTTGCACATGTGATTATGTCTATAAAATATAATTTTTTTTTTTTGTTAATTTAAAATTAAAATTTTTTTAATTAAATGAATGTAATTTTTAAATGATTAAAATAAATTTTTTCAAAAATTATCCTTAAAAAATTGCATAGAATGTGATGCAATCTTTAAATAAAAGAAATGTTATATGGTCTTAATGCTCTATGGAATTTTAGATTTATGATTTTGATTAACATGAATAGTGATCTGTATGTTGTCAAAAGGTTTTGGCCGTGTTATTATGCATAAAACAACACATTTAAACAATAATCATTTTGTTGATTTTAAATTTTTATTAGTTTTTAATTAAATGAAGGTATTAATTTTAAAGAAATAACCTTAATGTTTTGCTATTTTGCTATTTAATTAAAAAAAAAATTTTTAATTAAATGAATATATTGTTTAAATGATTAAAATCAATTTTTCAAATATTATCTTTAAAAAATTACGTAGAATGTGATGCAATTTTCAAATAAAAGAAATATTCTATGCTCTTTGGAATTTTAGATTAAATGGTTTTGATTAAGATTAAAAAAAAAATTTAAATAATAATCTGTATATTGCTAAAATGTTTTGGCCGTGTGATTGTGTATAAAACAACAGATTTAAATAATAAGCTTTTTGTTGATTGAAATTTTTATAAATATTTTTAAATTGAATGGATATATAATTTTAAAGAAATAACCTCATTTTTTTGTTGTTATCTTTAAAATATTACATAAAAATTATGTAATCTTCAAATAAAGGAAACGATTTTATAATGATTTTTGAATTTAAATTAAATGGAGATTGTCACTCAAGTAACATTAAAAGAAATTTTTAAAAAGTAATCTTTTTATTGTTAAAATATTTCGATCTTATAAGGTTACATACAATTTAAATAATAATCTTTTTTTTTATTTAAATCTTTATCAATTTTCTTGAATTGAAATATTGTATAATTTGTCATTTTTGTGGATGCTAACGTCAAATAATGTTGCGATAAGAAGAAAGTGATTTTACAAATGATATGTGAAATTTTAGATTAATTGAAGATTTCAGATTACTAAAATACATGCTCTAATTAACTTTAGGATTAATTTATTTCAAAACTTTACAGTTTATTCTTAAAATGTTTTGAACCATCTGCCTATCATGTGTGCATGTGATTATGACATTACTATCGATTGTAAATAATTTTTCGTTGTAAGTATATCAATAGTTGAAAAAAAATCATTCGACTAAATAAACAAGTACTTTTTGATTATATAATTTTTTTCAGATATTAAATTCGTATAATATTATTATCTCTAAATAAAATTTAATTCTGATAGACATTAGGTCTCAAATAATATTTCAGTTTTTGAACTTAAACTTTAATTAATTAAAATTTATTTTTAATTTTGAGCATACTAGCATCATAATGTTTAGTTAGTTGTAAATAAAACAAAATACTCTTTTCTTGTAGATTTGAATGTATTAAAAAATTAAAGCATCATAAAACTAAAATAATGAATAATTTGTTAAGGAATAAAGTAATTTTAATGAATTAAAAATATGATTTTCGTTTAAAATTTTTATTTCTTCTTAGTTAATGAATTTCAAGAAACAAAAGTAATCTATCTATCTATACGAAAATCTACATATAAATCTTCTTTCTCTCTCTCTCTCTATATATACACAGAGAGAGAGAGAGAGATTATATATATATATATATATTGGCTAGCGCTCTGGCTGTTAGTACTACAGGCTTCAGGTTCGAATCCTGGCGGAGGTATGGATGTTTGTGAGTGGTTTGAATGCACGTTAAATTGTAGGTCTCAGTTTAATTAGCCTAAAGAGTGCGCAAAATGACAGTTAAGTGGCAAACTAAACCACTACAACATTTGTGTACTACTGCTGGGCGAAATTTAATGATGGTTCTGAAAAAATTCATAAACAACAATCCAAACGACCTTGTAACATAGAGTAAACAAGAACATGCGTCTGTAAATACATTTTTTCTTTCATATGGAAAACATTAAATTATAATATCTTAAGAATGGACCTAATTTTAAACTTTCATTGTTTTATTCAAGTTTAGAAACCCGAAATTAGTAATAACTGGCTACTTTAACATCAAAGGAAAAAAAAAATCATCAATATTTGTTGTCTTGTGTTTTAGCAAAATTTTATAACAAAAATTATTCAACATAAAAAATATGAATAACTGAATAATATTCGATTATCTTGTAAATATGTGCCATCATAATTTATAAAATATAAATAAATCTTTAATTTATGCAAATAAATAAAAGAACATTATTTGATTAAAGAAATATAAATGATTTAATCTGAATTATGTACAAGTTTAAAAGAAGGATGTTGGACCTAATGAAATAGAAATACTGCAATTAGAATATTAAAAAGTTTAATCCTATTTGAGATATCTGATAAATTATTTCCTCTAGAAAATAAAAGTGATTTATAGTATTTCAAATTCTTTCAACAGCGGCCTTAATCCTAAAGATATTTTGGATTGTTTGATCGAAATTCAATATTAAACAATACAAACCCATCTATCAAATTTTACATCCCTAAGTGATTTACAATTAGATGACAGTTCCAACTACTACATATGTGATCAACGAAGCACAATCGGAAACAATCCAAAATATATCTGAAACGTAATCGATTTATTACCTCTACACGATGAAAGATAAGTTTGTCCTGACTTATCTTTGCAATGCTATGTTAAGCTGAGATACTTTAAATCTCACCCCTCGATTACCTCAGCGAACAGAAGCATTTAAATATATTTCCTCGTGGCCAGCATTGTTTCTGGAGCGGACTGCACCAAGTAACAATGACCAGTATTCATGTGATCGAGATTGACCAGATTTGATGACCAGACTGACTGCAAGCGCTTCCGTGTATTGATCTCATTGTCACTTTTGCTTTTATTTTCCTGGAACTTTTACTTTTCTCTCTCAAGAGGGTAGATGGATAATCTCCCCGGAACTAAATTCACTAACGCGTTTAGTTAGAACGAAACAGTAATTCCATTGTGTGTTTCGTTTGACCGGCATAGGGAAAGGTGATGAGAAGTTAGAGATAATCAGTTCCACCAATCTATTCATTTGTGGTATATCTTGGAAGTGATAACAATCAATTGGTAAAACTGCTTCAGGATTTCTTTTTGTTGAAGCGGTTAGGGCGTATCTAGGTGAATGGAACTATCTTTGGTTAAAGAAGTTAAACCCGCATGTCAAGCTCGCGATACTTTTTGAAAAGCATGAAGTAGAATTTACCTCAATACGAAACAATAGTCGATTCTAGGAATCCATTCCGTAAGAAAATTATTAAAAGCAAATGGTAAATATAGTTAAAAATGTGCCAGAATTACATCATGTGATTACATTTGATTCCTTATGACGTAATTTACAGTAACTTTTTTTAAAACATTTGCATTTGTCTCTATTTAAAAACAATGGTCGATCAAAAATATGAAGATTATTGACACGTATATGAAAATGATTATAAATAATTATCAAATAGTAGTTATAAACTTCAGTATAACAATTAATTTACACAATTCGCTTAAACAATTTTTCTTTATATTGTGTCAAATAAGTAATTAAATTATGTTTCATCATATTTTAGTTCATATTTAAATTATGTTTCATCATATTTTAGTTCATATTTAAATTATGTTTCATCATCTTTTAGTTCATATTTAAATTATGTTTCATCATCTTTCAGTTCATATTTAAAATATGTTTCATCATCTTTCAGTTCATATTTAAAATATGTTTCATCATATTTTAGTTCATATTTAAATTATGTTTTATAATATTTTAGTTCATATTAAATATTTAAAATTATTTTTCATATTTCTTAATAAAGATAGTAAATTTAGATAACGAAACTCGTTTGATAGAGTGAGACTTATTAAACTGTTTTTCCTTTCATGTATGCTTTTTTAAAATGTCACGTGAGACATAAAAAGCACAAAAGCAAGTGAAATTGTAATTGTTTATTTAAAATTTATTTATCTAATTAATTTTTAATGTGCAGTTTGAAAGTAACATACTTTTTACATTAATAACAACAGAATTTTAGTAACGAAAAACAGATCAATAAATATATTTTTATTAAATATATATATTTATTATATTTTTATTAATTATTTATTATTGGACAAGTATAATAAAAATATATTTTTTATTATGCTTGTCCAATCTTTCATTGGGGATTGAAAATAGTTGCATTATTTGATTAGTAGTGATCAGCTGCATAAGAAATTAATTAAAATAATAAAAGAAAAAATTCCTAAATAAAGTTCTTGGATATGTAAAAACGGCAAATCATAGTGCGTTTTTTATCAATTCAAATTAAGAAATTGTTTTTTCCCTTTTATCTATTTATTTAAAATACTGAGTATGTCTCAAGAAATTATTCAATAAGAAAAAAAAAATGTGAATTTTATAATTAAATATCTTATTAATACAAATTTGTTATAATACACAAATAATTGCATATCGTCAGTAAAATGTATCAATAACATACCATTAATACAAATTTTATTAAAAATTTATCAAAATTTTTCATTTAATTATTGTTGTTAAAGGGATTTTTCTATAAATGAAAATAGTAATATAGTTCTAAATTTATATCCAGGATTTTCTTATTTATTTTATATTTTTGGGAAATTGAATCATTTAGGTTTCTACATCAAAAGAAATATTTTTCTATTTTCGTAGAAATAACAATAATAAAAGACTAATTGAACCAGATACTCAATAGCTAAGGTTACTCAAAGAGGATACACATTGGATAGAGTATTGAAAATATCAAGAGAATAGGAAACATTATATTATATGAAACATATGACGAATACTATATTATATAAGAATATATATAATTTATAGAAGAATATATATATATATATATATATATATATTTATGAAGCATTCTATTATTTGTTTTTTGGAATTTAAAACCTTTCTGAAATTAATAAAAATAACCCCTTACCAGTATTATTTTTAACCGTATTAATGGCTCAGTGGTAAATCATGTAGTTAATAAGAAAAAGGGCTCAGTTCTATGCCACAATGCTTTTTGAAAAGAAGTGACTCAATGACAATTGTGACAACGATAGCGAATCTGTATAAAGGGCCTCGCATCGATAGTCATATTTCCCGGTGGGATTTTTCCGGGTTTTGTTACCCCTAAAAGACTTTTCGGAATAAAATGTCATCACCTCACCACCAGCGGACTGCTTAGTTCATAGGTATTCAACCAATCCATAAGTGTTCAACCAACCCAATAGGTGCTCAACCAAAAACCGTATAATTTTTATGGCATTCAAAAAATTATATGGCCACAATATAACAAACTAATAACATAAAAAACTAAAATATGTCTGTTTTACTTATATTGGAATTTTCCATAAACGTTTTTGAAAATAAAATATATTTTATCGACTTCTAAATAATATACATCGTGACATTTTAGACACAAGATAACTCTTTATCACTTTCAATTGATGCCAAGCTAACGACTTTGTATCATAACAATAATTTTTTTTATTACAACTGTGAGCGTCTCAATGCCATTGAGTCACCTTGTGACAACAAGGTGTCTAGCATCGATAGTCAGACTTTCCGGTGGGGTTTTCCCGGCTTTTATCCCATGTAAATACGAGGCAGTTACCTTTAAAAGTCGTTCAGGAAGAAAATGTCATCACCTCTAAGAAGGTTATTTGATTTATGGAATATATAAGTGGAGCACAAGGCCCTTTATGTGTTCAATCAAAATCAGTACATTTTTATGGCATGTAAAGAATTATATGGCCATAATATAAGAAAACTAATAATATAAAAAATCGAAATATGTTTGTTTTACTTATATTGGAATTTTCCATAAGCGTTTTGGAAAATAAAGCGTACTTTATCGCCTTCTAAATAATATACATCGTGACATTTTAGACACAAGATAACTCTTCATCACTTTCAATTGATGCCACGCTAAAGACGTTATATCATAACAATAATATTATTTTTTATTACAACTGGGATTGCCACAATTGCCATTCAGTCACCTTTGTGACAACAGGGCGGTGGTGTTTTTTCTGGTTTTATCCCATGTAAATACGAGGGAGTTACCCTTAAAAGTCATTCAGGAAGAAAATGTCATCACCTCTAAGAAAGTTGTTTGATTTATTGAATATATAAGTGGAGCACAAGGTCAATTGTGCTCCAATTGAAATGCGCTTTTTTACATATATAATTCTCCATATAGGCTTTGGAAAATAAAATATATTTTATCGACAACTAAATAACATACATCGTGACATTTTAGACACAAGATAACTCTTCAATTGATGCCACGCTAACGACTTTGTATCATAACAATAATTTTATTTATTTATTTTATTTTTCTCTCGATAAATATCAATCAAAATCGACGAGTTGAACTCTCGCATTGCAATGTAATCGATACAAATTATGTACCCCTAACCGGAAATGGACCATAAAGCGTTTTTTAACCATCCCCAGACAGGTTACAGCCATCTTCTTACGCATCTCGTGAGAGAAAATTATGTATTAGGGTCATAAAACGTGTTTTTTTGGACATTTTTCATCCTCGCACGCGTCTGCTAGCGACACTAATGCAGTTCCATAATGTCAGAATGATGCTGCGATCACGATCAACAAGTGCAGCGAATCATCGATCTATTGTTGTTTGGGGCTCGGGTCACCTCTAATGAATTTGATTTTCTCGGTTTTTCTCGACTTAGGGGTTTCCATCGACCGATTTTCTGATGGTCATTCCAGGAAGAGGAAATGGGTGCCAGCAGATGCATTATTTTACATGTCTAAACACTTGGTATTTTTTTTGAGAAAGTAACACGATATATTTTTATTGGTTTTATTGAATTTTTTAATGTCATTCTATTAGGGTAAATAAAATATTTATAGCGTATGTGATAAATATTTATTGTGTGAAAATAAATTAAGAATGCAACAGTTTTTGCCAGTGATAACGTCAGCATGGTTATGTAGAATAAATACCTCTGATTTGAAGTGATATGTTTTGGTTTATTGTAGACCGTGTGTTTCAGAGATGTCGAAGTTTTGCTTTTGCTGATCTGTTTGTATTTTAAATAATTTACATAGCAGCAGCAGTATAGGTTATAGCAGTAGTATAGGCAGTATAGGCATTAAATAGATTGCATAACATAGCAGTTTTTGTCAGTGATAATGTCAGGATGGTTATATAGAAGAAATACCTCTGATTTGAAGTTATATGTTTTGATTTATTATAAAAATGTGTTTTAGAGGTGCCGAAATTTTGCTTTTGTTTATCTGTTTGTATTTTAAATAATTTACATAGCAGCAGTAGTATAGGCAGTATAGGTTATTTTAAATAGGTTGCTTAGTACAGACGTTTTTGTTAGTGATAACGTCAGGATGGTTATATAGAATAAATACCTCTGATTTGAAGTTATATTTCACTGTTTATTGTAGAAATGTGTTTTAGAGATGCCGAAGATTTTTTTTGCTTCCATAATGTCAGAATGATGCTGAAATCACGATCAACAAGTGCAGCGAATCATCGATCTATTGTTGTTTGGGGCTCGGGTCACCTCTAATGAATTTGATTTTCTCGGTTTTTCTGGTCTTAGGGGTTTCCAACGACCGATTTTCTGATGGTCATTCCAGGAAGAGGAAATGGGTGCTCAGCAGATGCGTTATTTTACATGTCTAAACATTTGGTGTTTTTTTTGAGAAAGTAACAAGATATATTTTTATTTGTTTTATTGAATTTTTTAATGTCCTTCTGTTAGGGTAAATAAAATTAGACAGAAAATATTTATAGCGCATGGGATAAATATTTACTGTGAGAAAAAAATTAAGAATGCAGTAGTTTTTGTCAGTGATAACGTCAGGATGGTTATATAGAATAAAAATCTCCAAATTAGAGGTTTAATGTAGAAATGTGTTTTAGAGAGGCTGAGGCTTAGTCTGTGACTGTTGATATTTCCAATAGGTTACATAAAACAAAAAAAATTAGCATTTAATTTATCACTCTATATATATTTAATTTATCACTAGATAATGACCTTCTATTAGAAAATGAATTATAGTCTATCTGCAGTATTCTACAGTTTGTAGTCTATAATATAATGAGAAAAATAAAGATATGGTAAAAGAGTAAATTACTTCTATAATATTTTGCTAAAAATAAACAGAAATTTTATTTGGAAAAAGGTTTATTAATCATAATTTTATATCTGCTTTCAACATACAAATTGAGTTGTTTGTGCCACTGAAAAACGGTTAATGATTCTTTAAGATAGGAATCTATGAGCAAGGAAGTAACATGTTGTCTTCATCAACTTTTAACACTTTTACAAAATAAAATTTTTATTAAATTTAAAAATTAAAAATTAAAATTAAAAAATAAAATTAAAAATTAAAAATATTAAAATATATATTTAAATTAAAAATTAAAAATATTAAAAAAATACATAAAATTAAAAATAAAATTAAAAATAAAATAAAAATTAAAAATATTAAAATATATATTTAAATTAAAAATTAAAGTAAATATATTTGTACAAATAATCTAAAAAAATCACATTTTAAAGTAATTTAAGTAAATATTTTAAGGTCACTATTGATACAAAAATTGTACACATCCAATGTATTTAAAATAGTTATTTCTCTTATTGTGTATCTTTTATATTTCAAAAATTGTGATTGGGAAATTTCTATGTATTGAAATTTAACGAAATTTGCAAAAAGCATTAATTAGACGTTGTTATGCAAATTAAGTACAAAAGATAAGCAATAATTTTTTTTTCATCTTGAAAATATACTAAATGGAAATAAACCCAAAGTTTTAATGGTCGAAGTTTATAGTATGATTAACTTTAACATGGAGTACGATCACCTTTAACAGCTGTGCAAACATGACAGCGATGTTCCTTTCTAAAATGATGGTGTTTATTAGTTGCGAAATAAAACAAAAGTGGCTGTATCAAAGTCTTTAGAATACTCTGAAGAATTGATAGGGATTATTTAACTGCAATAATAAGTCACCATAGACCATTTCATTTATGTTAAAACAGGTTTCAAATATGGAAATCCCTAAACACAAGGAGGTCTCTCCTACCAACAGAACTTTATTGCAAGTCACCAAATGCAACTACGTAAGTACGAAAAGTTACATAAAAAATGACTTATATATATAAATGAGCGATAACTGGGCTCCTTGGAACCGTTAGGTTATAAATATGAGTGTCTTCCAAAGTGATATCTAAATGTATTGAAACAACTAAATATGTATCTTTCGTGTATACTACTTGGATAATAGCTGTTTCTCGATTTACGCCAGATAAACAATAGTCTTGAATCTTTCTTAATCAAAATTTGGACTTATTAGTAAAGAGTACAGACACCCATTGTTTTCATTTCAATTTACTTGTATGTATTCTCAATTAAACCTTTCACTTCGGTTGAAGTATGAGGAGTACACACAATTCCAGTATCTTTCATACAATTCTCTTTCAAGAAGTGTTCTCCAAACAAGTGATCTGAATACTAGTCTCCCAGTGGTTGCTACAAGAAAGATGAATTAATGGAACGATTCTGTGCCTTCTTATGTTAGGAGGACTGAAAGTACTGTTGTTTTAAAATTAAATGTAAAAAAACAAGTTGTTTACAACATTTTTAACAAGATCTGGGATTATAGATTATGGGACATATCTGGGATTATGGGACATTAGATTTTTAGCATGATGTTAAAATTTCGAAAACTACATCATTCCAATTTGCTTGTATGTATTCTCCATTACACCTTTTATTTCGGTTGACGAAGTATGAAGAGTACTCACAATTTCAGTATCTTGCATACAAGTTTTCTTGTTAAGAAATGGAATGATGTAGTTTTTGAAATTTAATGTAACGATTATGTGCATCATGCTAAAAAATCTAATGCTAAGATCTTTTTAAAAAGCATTAGATTTTTTAGCATGATGTTAAAATTTCAACTTTTAAGAATGTCTCTTAACCCTTCTATTTCACAAGTGATCTTTATCTTGCATACAATTTTCTTTTAAGTCTCCCTGGATACTAGTCTCCCAGTGGTTGCTACAAGAAAGAAATGGAGATGAATTAACGTAACGATTCTGTGCCATCTTATGTTAGGAGGACCGAAAGTGCTGCTGTTTATAACATTAAATTAAAAAAAAAAAGATATTTACAACATTTTTAACAAGATCCTAGCATGATGATCTTAGCATTAGACTTTTTAGCACGATGTTAAAATTATTGTATGTATTCTCAATTAAACCTTTCATTTTGATTGACGAAGTTTGAAGAGTACTCACAATTCCAGTATCTTGCATACAATATCCTAGTATTAGATTTTTTTACCACGATGTTAAAATTTCGAAAACCACATAGGACAAAAATATATTGATTCAATGTTTTGTTGAGATGAAACTCTTGATTTTATTTATTTTTTAAAATTTAATAACAGACTTAAAAGATTATATTTATTCCTTTAATTCAAGACAAATTGTTGTTGCCTGGGATAATCATTATCTTATTTCTAAACTTGAATTATGTAATTTCAACTGCCAATGAACGCTTTATTTTTGTCATCATAATAAATATTTTAAAGGAAAAACAACTTGAAATGGAAAATCCAGAGGTAACATTGCCTTGAAGCTAAATCAAGTCTCTAACCGGATGAACGAGCAATATTTTCCACATGGTTTAGCCGGTCATATTAAAATTAATTGTATGCGTTATTTACTGACTCAATAGATGTCTTACTTTTAAGATTTGCTTAAGGAGTCACGTTTTATACTGCTTTTATATTTTTTTTTGTTAATTGATGATTTTAAACAGGTATCATTAATATCCTTTTTGTTTTTGCAAGAATAATTCTTTATAAGTAACAATTTTATCTGAATATTTATTGTAAATGTTGTCAAATCTTTAAGCATTAAATGTGTTTTAGTTTTTAAGGAAGATTTATGGTACGTTTTTGTCGTGTTTACACAAGGTAAGAATACTGTTTTGAATTTATTTTTACTCATTTTATGCACTTCTATTTGATTTAAATTCTCAAAAGATCCTTACAAAACTTAAGTAAAACAGTTTGCTTATAAAGTACAGAAAATAGAATTTACCCAACAATTAAACAAAAGAAAAAATAATTTTTGTTACATTTAAAGATCTAAATGAAATACAAGTATATTTTTCATTAAAATATTATAATAATAATTAGTATATTGATAATGTTTTAATCAATAAAACTGTTGATGAAAATGAATTTTGTTGAAATGAAAATGTTATCTTAATGTTTTTAAGACTTGCCTGAAATGTGTGAGAAGGTTAAGAGATTTTTATCTCTACATCAAGGGATTTCATCTTCCATGAAGTATTCCGATCATTATATTACGCTGAGGGACTATTCCACACATGAGAGAAATGCAGAAAACTCCCACTTATTAGATCGACTATTGATGTGAGACACTAATAATCGCTTCATGTCATAATCCAGTGACTTGAAATAAAAAAAACCTCAATAATAATAATAATAATAATTTGAGCCGTTATTCTCCTTTTTGCACGTTATCGTATATTGTCACTGAGTTTAGAATCGGGAAATCAAATATATTGTCAAGATATTATTTATTCTTCTTTTCATTGAGCAACAGCCCCATGGACTATGGCCATCTGCCTATTGGCAGATTTCGAGACCAGGGGTGTTTTCTTCGGTTTTCTTGGATAGGGTTGCCTGCCCAAAACTCTACGGTCATATTAGACCAATACCTATGTTTTCAAGTGAATTCCGAACCACTACAAGCACTCTCCATGACAATGCCGGGGCTCGACCCCGAAACCTGTGGCACCAAGCGCCAGACAAGATATTATTTGCTATCAATTATTACAAATATGTAATCCTTAAATAAAATTATACAATATATAATAAGGCTTTTTTTCACGAGATGAATAAGATAAAAGTTTGAATGTTAAAAACAGTTTTTAAGATTGTTTACATCAACACAAACTTACATAAAGTTTTATTCCTTTAGTGCTAATTTTAATGATGATTTTAAATTCGTTGAAAATGTGTCATTTTATTGGAATTTTTATGTTTAACTCTATTTTAAGAAATAATGTATCATTTAATAGGAAAATAATGTTACCAGAAGGGTGTTATTATATCTGACCACATTGACTGTTAAGTCATATTATAAAAAGGATCATCAATCAATCCAGACAATTTCGAAATTAGGTTTCTCATAATGAATAATGTTCTTCCGCTTTTTCCGGAAGTAACTTTACACTAATGATAAAAAAAAAGAGGAAATAAGAAAAGTAGTTTCATTAATTTTTTTTTTCACACAATTTTTTTTTTTTTTCGTTTTATTTATTTGCGACCTTTGTTGATTTTTTTAACACTTAATAAATAAAAATTTAATTAAGATTTATAATTACAATTGGATTAAATTTTTTACTAACAGAACTTAAAAGAGTTTAACATTCAATACGGATCTGCTAAATGCAAAATTCCAAGAAATATGCAGTTACACTCAAAGGTGCTTTAACATATCTGAGCGAGCGTTTTAATTTCATTAGTGATGCTTGCTTACAAACCATTGATTTCAGTTATGCAGTATGTGATTTATAAGTATAATTTTTATGTGCTATACGTATATTTATTTTTATTGTATTTCTTTATGTACATTTTTTTTTATGTTCAATATGCAGTTCATGCCAATGATGTTCTAACATTTCTGACAGAGTGTTTTAATTTCAATAGTGATACTTGCCTATAAACTATTGATTTCAGTTATGCAGCATTTGTTTTACATGTATATTTTTATATGTATTATATTTATTTTTATTTTGTATATTTTATATGTATTATATGTATATTAATTTTATTGTATTTTTTTTTATGTATATTTTTTTTTTATGTTCAATATACAGCTACTCCCAAAGGTGCTTTAACATATCTGACAGAGTGGTTTTATTTCAGTAGTTATACTTGCCTATAAACCATTGATTTCTGTAAGCAGTATGTGTTTTATGTGTATATTTTATATGTATTATACGTATATTCATTTTTTATTATATTTTTTAATGCATTTTTGTGTGTTCAAGATGCAGTTCCTCCCAAAGGTGCTCTAACATTTCTGAGAGTGCCTAAAACCATTGATTTCAGTTATGCAGCATGAGTTTTATAAGTATATTTTACATGTATTATATGTATATTGAATTTTATTGTATTTTTTATGTATATATTTTTATGTTCAATATGCATCTAACATATCTGATAGAGTGTTTAAATTTAAGCAGAGATACTCGCCTACAAACCATTGTAACGTTAAATTCGGTTTTTAATGCATCCCTATAAAACAAACTGCATCATGACATAGTTTTCAAAAATCAAATTGCGAAATATTGTCTGTCACTCTTGTGTGGAAAAAAAAATTTCATATGATATAATCAATAAACAGGCAACATATCTTTTTTAAATTTTATTACTTTCAGATATTATTGACTCTCAAAGATAAAAATAATAATTTCCGTATACCCTACATTTTTAAATTTTTTACTTAACTTAATACTAACATGAGAAATAATCCATGCCCAAGTATCATCTAAGATTAATTAACCTCGAATTATAGCCTCTGCATAAAAATCGCATCTCAATTACTCCACTTATGAAATTGGTAAGCAGGAAATAATTGAGTACTAAAGTTCATTAAATTAAATTTTAATTAAATAAATTTTGCTTTCATTTTAATGGTGATACATGTCTACAAAACATTGATTCTAATCATTGTAACGTTAAACTAGGTTTTTAATGTACCTATACAGAAAAAAAAAGTACTACTGTGCCCAAAAAAGTAAGAACAATTATTTTTTTCAAAAACTCTTTAGTTATTCTTCCCCTTACACTAATGAATATTTTGACGCTAAATTTCACACAGATGTCAAGGACAGTGCCAGCAGCCTAAAAAGAAAAACAAAATTCAAATTCCATAGCCCCGAAAATTTTAAATTGAAAATTGGTCTTACTTTTTGGATACAGTAGTAAATCATGACATAGTTTTCTAAAGATCGAATTGTCAAATAGTGTCTGTGACTCTTGTAGAGAAAAAAAATTCATATGAGATAATCAATAAACAGACAAACACACCTTTTCAGTTTTATTACTTTCAGATTTTATCGACTCCCTAAGATAAAAATAATAATTTTCATGTACCCTGTTTTTTTTAAAAATTTTTTACTTAACTTAATACTAGTATTCTTATTTATAATGTATTACGAATAACAATAATCTTATTCAGTCCAAAGCTTGATATATATAACAACAAAATTTAATGAACTTTAGTACAATTATTTCCTGCTTACCAATCTCATAAGTGGAGTAATTGAAATGCGATCTTTATGCAAAGGTTATAATTCGAGGTTAATTCATCTTAGATGGTGCTTGTGCTTGGGCTATTTCTCATATTAATGCAATTCTTTACATCCATCCAGGGATAACAACATGTTAAGCCAACTCTTTGTTAGTCAAGTTGTTTAACGATCTAGATCACTTGCTAGAAATAATCATATTTTTTCGAGTGACGGAAATCGTTGTAGTACATGATTTAAAAATACATCGTGACCTAAAAGGGATAGCTATCTTCAAATACCAACAACCATAGTCAACAACCCACACCCACCCACAATCTTCTGTAATAGTTAGGTGTAGTTTCCTAGACCACACCCTCTCTATGCTTTGTTTATCTGAATCTTTTATTTCTTTTATTTTTGAATGAAACTGAAATTTTTTTGTTCCTCAATCAAAACAAATCAAAGAGACAAACATAAAGGAAAAAGCTACATTTTAACTGGTATTGTGGATGTTTAATGGATTGTGCCGGTTACACTCACAATATAGTAAAAGTTATGTAGTTATTTCTGGAAATGTTCAATTAAGTTTACATCAGTTTTAAAAGCCTTGTATAAATATAAATATTTATCGCTGTCAAATTAATAAATATTATTAGTTAGAATTAACCTAAATGGGCTTTAATGCAGATCGGTAAAATGACAAACCTATATTTAAATTTTCAATTATGCTAAAACATTCATAAGTAATCGATAATTATTGAAATGGGTGGTCTATTGAATATTTTTATCCATTCGTTATATAACCAAGTCAATTTATTCTTAATCAAAATAAAAATATTTAGAAATATTTGAATTTTTAACTCGATAATAAAAATTCGTACTATTTTTTTTGTGAAAGAGATCACGATTTTTAAAGTATGTTAAAATAGGTAATTCTTAACCAAGCAGAAAAATTTAATAGTAATTTTGAATTTATTAATAATTGAATCATTCAAAATTTCCTCCCTTTTTATTGTTTATTTATTTTAAATGCTGCAATTTTAACTTTAAAAAAAAACGTGCAAGAAGTGCAAGTCATTTAGAACCACTGCGTAAGAAAATTGCATATATAGGAAATTACGTACCTTAAATCTAAATAAATGTAAAATGCACGCCAAAAGATACAAAATAATACTACAATTTAATAAACAATGCACAACAACTTAACACAACAATGAGCAGCAATTTAATTAACATGCACAATAACTTAATGCACCAATGCACAAGCACAACAATGGATAACAATTTAATTAATATGCGCAATCCTTAATGCAACAGTGTACAACAACTTAATGCAATAATACACAACAGTTTAATATAACAATGTACAACAACTTCGTACAAAAATACACAACAACAATATAAAAATAATGCACAACAATAACATATGTAAAATAATGCTTGAGGGAAAAGCATATTTAAACAAATCTTGCTGGCTGAATTGTCTTTGGAAATTAAAAATTATTATTTCTTTTTTCAGTACGTTTAACAACCGTAGTTCAGTGACTAATTTTGATTGATCTCAGGTATTTACAAGTGTGTTTAAATCATCTAATTTTTCCCAAATTGAATGTGTGTGCATGGTAAGAATATATTTCCTTTGTTTAAATTATAAACCTTTGTTCAGTTCTATTATTCATCATTTAAAATTTCTAAAGTGTAAAGATTAATGTTTAAATATTATTATTTTAAATACAGTCTAGGAATACATAGTTACTTTTTGCATTGTATCAAGATGTTCATGAAACCTTTTTCAAGATGCATTGCATTGTTAGATGGATAATGATTGATGAAGACTGATTAATGGCGAATTAGAATAATGTTTCAGATTCGTCTTATTTTCGCAGCTGCATAAATTAGTTTTAGGCACACGAACTACCTGATTCTATATGCTTAATTATACTATTACAAGATCTAATTCATCATCAGTTTTTTTATTAAAATATTTGAATTTTATACTCCATGAAATACATTTTTCACCTCTGTAAATGTGATCTTAAGGTGAACTTCATGTTCAACATTTTTTTTTTCTTTTGATGCATACGATGTTACATACTGGGTTAATTTTTGATTTATTTATGCAGAGATTTAAATAATTAAAATTATCAGTAGAGTTGTAGAGATTACAGAGCTGTAATTTTTTTAAAATCTTGTACTATTAATTATTTTACATCAATCAAATTATTTTTTTTCATTAAAGAATTATAATTCTATTGGTAGCAAAACCACTAGTAAATAATGTGAACCTACTGAGGTTCATCCTTCTCATTATTATTATTTTTTTAAACATTTTAATTTTCATATACTATGTGTTCAAAAGTAAGACAATTTTCAATTCTAAAAATCAAAGGGGCTTTTCTTTTTAAGTTGCTGCATCGGTGTGAAATTTGACGTCAAAATATTCATTAGTGTTTGAGTTACGCTTGGCTTTGTCAGACGCTAAAACTGGATTCCGGCGATCAATTGGAATTATTGAATTAAGAGTGCAAATAATGCAAATAAGAGTGAATTAAGAGTGCAAATAAGAGTGTATTAAGAGTACATTAAATTGTGTTTGCGGAAACGTATAGAATGTTGCAGAAAGTATTCGGTGGCTGAATTGCTGAATTAAGAGGTGCAAATAAGAGTGAATTAAGAGGTGCAAATAAGAGTGTATTAAGAGTGCATTAAATTGTGTTTGCGGAAACGTATAGAATGTTGCAGAAAGTATTCGGTGACTGAATTACTGAATTAAGAGTGCAAATAATGCAAATAAGAGTGAATTAAGAGTGCAAATAAGAGTGTATTAAGAGTACATTAAATTGTGTTTGCGGAAACGTAGAATGTTGCAGAAAGTATTCGGTGGCTGAATTGCTGAATTAAGAGTGCAAAATAAGAGTGAATTAAGAGTGCAAATAAGAGTGTATTAAGAGCATTAAATTGTGTTTGCGGAAACGTATAGAATGTTGCAGAAAGTATTCGGTGGCTGAATTGCTGAATTAAGAGTGCAAATAAGAGTGAATTAAGAGTGCAAATAAGAGGTATTAAGAGTGCATTAAATTGTGTTTGCGGGAAAACGTATAGAATGTTGCAGAAAGTATTCGGTGATTGAATTACTGAATTAAGAGTGCAAATAATGCAAATAAGAGTGAATTAAGAGTGCAAATAAGAGTGTATTAGAGTGCATTAAATTGTGTTTGCGGAAAACGTATAGAATGTTGCAGAAAGTATTCGGTGACAGAATTACTGAATTAAGAGTGCAAATAAGAGTGAATTAAGAGTGCAAATAGAGTGTATTAAGAGTGCATTAAATTGTGTTTGCGGAAACGTATAGAATGTTGCAGAAAGTATTCGGTGACAGAATTACTGAATTAAGAGTGCAAATAAGTAATTAAGAGTGCAAATAAAAGAGTGTATTAAGCTGAGTGCATTAAATTGTGTTTGCGGAAACGTATAGAATGTTGCAGAAAAGTATTCGGTGAGCATTCCTATATCGGAAAGAAATGTTTAGGAAGTGGTATACAGTTCAAAGAAAGCAGAAAACGCGTTGAAGATGTAGAGCCCTCTGGTCGACCACATCAACGTCAATCGAGGAAGCTCACGTCCACAAAAATTAAAGATTTTGCTTGAAGACCGTTGATTTACAATTAGAGATCTTGCTGATGATGTTGGAATTTCAAAAGGTCGATCAATTCCATTTTGGGCCTCAGCGTTTCTCGATTGTTACCGAAAGCACTGAATGCAACTCAGCTCACACTGCATTGATTCTTCATGGTTTTTCGCAAACAATGAAGCCCATATCGTTCCACAACTACCGTATTCACACCGTGCGACTTCTGGATATTCCCTAAACTCAAAAGACCACTACGGGGACATCGTTTTGAGTCGATTGAAGAGATTCAATGTGAATCGTCGGCGGCTTTGAAGGCCATCCTGCCAATGACTTGGATTGGAAAAAAAGTTGGCATAAGTACATTGTGTCCGGAGGGGATTACTTTGAAGGCTATGAAATAAATTTGGAAGAATAAATAAAGAGTTTTTGAAAAACGATAATTATTATTAATTTTTGGGCACTGTAGTATTCATTCGCTATCTTAATATTCTTCTTGTAATTTGAATGGATTTTAGTGTTGATTTTAATAATTTTATAATTTCAAGCTTCAAGGTGTCTAATATAAAACTTCTTTATTTACTGTAAGTAGATATATATATATACATAAAAATAACACAGTTCGTAAATGCATATTTATGTTTGTTTATTTAAAGAAGATAAATTTTTTAAGGGAAACTAAGTATTTTTTATGAAAAATGGATGGTAGTACAAGTAAGTTTGTGAACTCCTGACCTTGAAGATTTGCAATTACATAAGCAATGTAGTGTTTCTTTTCACTACATGGTACATGGTGTTGGATGGTGCAAGCATTCTTGCAGAGATTCTTAATTTTACACACTGACACAGCAGTAGTAGGAGTAGGATAACAGCGTAGAGTTAATCGATGCAATGCATGAAACAAATGTAAGTACACCACTTATACGAAGAACGTATCCGATATTGCTTATTCATAGCCATAAAATATCTACACGTCTTAACTCATTTTATCCTTAACGTTCGTAACCATTAGGAGTCACATTTAGCCAACATTGAATAAATTTTGATGCTTAATATATTTTGCTTCAGATAAATATTACTGACATAATATCAAGTACAATATAGATTTGGTTTTTGTATTCTGGCCTGTAAATGAAAAAAGAAAAAAAAAGCCCTCTCAAATGTTAAATGAACCCTAAAGTTTTTCAATATATTAAATGAAATGTATGACAAGTAAAAATGTATATGCTTAATTAGGCGATTAATTTTAAATCTTTCAGAAATATAGAGTTTTGGAAAACCAATATCTTAATTGCTGATGGGCGAGTGACTAGCGCTTGGCGGTCGGTGCTTCGGGTTTGAGTGATGTTTGTAGTGATTCAGAATCCACCTTTAAATCGTAGTTCTCAGCATAAAATATTGACTGTTGATCATTGAATGTTGGGCTGACAACCCAACCCCTTAAAATGAAAAACACCTCTCGTTTCGAAATATACCAGTAGGCACGGCTTTGGCCACCTTGAGACTGTTGCACCATCGATGATGATGATGATGAATATCTTTTAAATTTAACGTATTAAACTCCTACCAGATATTTCTTCACAAACAAAATAAGTTATACATCTTTTTTACTTGAAAACAATGAGAAAATAATTATTACTGAAATCGAGCAATATTAGAAAATTGCCCACTTTCATCAACAGTACTTACACTGAAGTGACAAAAGTCATGGGATAGCAATATAAAATTTTCAGATGGCAGTAGCATCGCGTAGAACAGGTATAAATGCGCAGAGCTTTCTATTTCTTTTCAAGTTATCCATGTGAAGGGGTTTTGACGTGATGATGACCGCACGACGGGAATTAACAGACTTTGAACGCGGAATGTTAGTTGGAGCTTAGATCACGGGTCATGCCATTTGGAAATCGTTAGGGGAATCTCAATATTCCCCAGATCCACTGTGTCAAGAGTGTGCCGAGAGTATGAAATTTCAGGCATAACATCCCACCTGTATGGACAGCGCAGTGGTCGACCGCCTGCACTTAACGACCGAGACCGGCGACGTCTGCAAAGAGACGTAAATTCTAACAGATAGCAACACTGCGTCAAATAACGCAGAAATCACTGTGGACGTAAGGGACTTGTCTGTTAGAACTGTGCGGAGAAATTTGGCTTTCTTGGGCTATTCCAGCAGAAGACCGACTCGAGTGCCTTTACTGACAGAACGACATCGCTTGCAGCGACTCCGTGGGCACGTGAGCATATCGGTTGGTCCCTAGATGAATGGAAAACCGTGGCCTGGTCCGATGAGACACGATTTCAGTTGGTAAGAGCTGATGGTAGGGTTCGAGGTGGGCGCAGACCCCACGAAGCCATGGACCCAAACTGTCAGCAAGGCACTGTTCAAGCTGGGTGGTGGCTCCGTAATGGTGTGGGCTGTTTTTTCATGGCATGGACTTGGTCCTCTGGTGCGACTGACCGAACATTGACTGGAAATGCGCTTATGTTCAGCTCACTTGAAATCACTTGCAGCCATTCATGGACTTCATGGACCCAAACAACGATGGGATTTTTATGGATGACAATGCTTCCAAAAAAAAATATGTCATCGGGCCACAACTGTTTGCGTGATTGGTTTGAAGAACATTCTGGACAATTCCAACGAATGATCTGCCACCTTAGATCGCCCGATATGAATCCCATCGAGCATTTATGGACATCATCGAGAGGTCTGTTCGTGCCCAAAATCCTGCACCATCAACGCTTTTCACAATTATGGACGTCTATCGAGACAGCATGGCTCAATATTCCTGCAGAAGACTTCCAACGACTTGTGAGTCCATGCCACGTCGAGTTGCTGCACTTCGCCGGGCGAAAGGGAGGGCCGGACACGATATTAAGAGGTATCCCATGACTTTTGTCACTTCAGTGTATAATACGAGAACTGCTGGTAGGTTTTGAAAGGAGAAAAACAAAAAGACAACTTTGTTGAGAGTTATTATTTTGAAAGCAATCTAAGAAAGAACATATACATTTTTACAAAAATAGGTGTCAATTTTAATTTCTATACTTTCTATTTCCATACTTTCAACTTTGAATATGTGTTTAAAGAAAAACTAGAGCAATGTAATGATTTAGCCCCACAATTCTGAAGTAGAGTCAAACTTTAATAATAATACTGAACCCCGAAATAGACTCTGGTAATAGCAAACGTCGCAACCTTTCTGACATAATAGAAGCACTTCCGTGACTCCTATTTCACTTTTTTCTTGCTTTTTTGTGTCTCCTTTCGCTTTGCTACCATTGAAAATTATGAATAGATACGCATCTCTTCCTCTTTCAATCTCTTCTATTTCATCCTTTTTTGGCACCAAGAAAGTCAAATATTTTTTACTTTGCTATACATTAGGTACTGCTACAAATAGCGATAGGTCAACATTTAATGGGAGATCTTCTTTGTTGGGTGAAAAGCAAAAATCAAGTTAAAAGAACTTTCGACTCAATCACGACTTTTTTTCAAAGAAGAATTGCTAGAAGAACAAAAGGCATTTTATTTTTCGACTGAATTTTGTATTATTTTTCCATTTGATTTTTATATGAGATCAAATTGCCTTTCATTGATATGTATTCACTACCGTTGAATTATAGGTGGATAGAAAATCTTTTGTAATCTATGTATATACACAGAAAGTTTTTGATAAGAAATAGAAAATAAATTTGTGTAAATTTGTAGTGGTAGAAATAACTAAATTTGTGGTATAGAAAGCAGTTGAATTATAATATCAAATATTTTTAGAAATGAATTATAGGTGTATAGAAAATCTTTGTAATCTATGCATATATATACAGAAAGTTTTTCATAAGAAAATATATAAAAGTAAATTTGGGAAAATTTGTTTATAGAAATAATTAAATTTGTGAAAATTTGTTTCTGAAATAATTAAATTTGTGATATAGAAAGCAGTTGAATTTTCATATTAACCCTTTAGAAATGATATTTACAATTTATATAAAGTAATTACGTTATATTTGATATAATTTTACTGGTTATATAAATATGATAAGAAAGAAATCAATTTAAATTAATGGTTTTTCTTTTGCAAATTTCTTACATTTTGCCAGTTTTATTTTCTAATATGTTTTGCACATGTAATGCAAAATTTTGAAAGTAGTTTGTAAGATAACGTAATTAATTTTAAAAATAATTTTTTCCAGAAATATTTCTATTAATATCTTCAAACCAGTTTTTTGACACGGTTTTTTGATTTGGCTCGAATTTCAGCGTTTATTACAAAAACTAGATTCATCCCCACCCCCCACCCTCAATTTTTTTTTCTTTGAATGCCAATGAAAAAACAGGAAATAAGCTTTTTCCATTACTTTCTTTTAAAATTATAGGATAATTATTCATAAGCTTGATGTTTTTTCTTAGCACTTAAAACTTTTTTTTGGATTCTTTATTATAGAATTTTTAAGTGTTTTTTTTGTACTGGCACGAAAGCATAATTTTTTTCTTTAATAAGAATTCTAATTTCAGAAAACACTTTTACATCTAAAATTAATTTTACATTAATAATCAAGTTCACTAACAAAAATGAATTTTATACAATTTAAAAAAATATTTGTATATATCAAATTATTATTTTAAAACTTAATTTCAAAAATTCCCAGATTTTCATGTTCTAATTCATGTTCTAATCCTTATCAAATAATACAAGGTTAAATTTTTTTTTTCTTTAGAGGTTTATGTAAATTCTAAATCATGTACTGCTAAGATTCTATTTACACAGGATAGAAATATTTTTAATTCCTCATGTGTTCTCATTTATTCTCGTTTATTTTTACTTTTTCATCCTGAACATAATTAATCTCTTACTAGGACAACATTATTATTCTTAATAATAATGATTAAGCATATAATTAATATTTCTTTTAATAAAATTGTTTCCTGAAAGTAATTGAAATGTAGCAAATTTTATTTACTAAATAGCTAAAACCTTAGAATCTATGAAAATTGAAAAGTACCAACGTCTTCGAAAAGATCTTTTTGAATGCAGTTTAAAAAATTCCTATTTTAAACAGTTTTAATGAGTTATTTTTGATAAACATAATTTAAAGATCTCTAACATAATTATGATTTTTAAAACTCAGATATTAGTAATGATTGATAAAATTAAATATAAATTATTATTTTTTTATAATCAAAAAATTAATCAAAGGAAAAAATTGTGATATAATGTGAAGATGCTAAGAAATAAAATTTTATAAGATATTATAGCCGAGTGGCAAATTTATAAGCCTTAAGTATGTTATTATGACTATTAGATTGCTGACTTGAATATGTTATTATGGCTATTAGATTGTTGGCCTTGAATGCTATTATGAACAAATGTAACCAGTTTATAAACAAATATTTTTAATAATGCTTAATTAATTTCTTTTGTTTTGCAATATTTTTATTTTATTATAATTTATTTTTAATAAAATAAATGCAAAAAAAATGCATTAAAATACTTTCAATAATTAATCTTAAAAATATTTTAAATGTTATATTCTTTTCTAATATCACTGAAATTATTTCTTCAAATGGCAACACTGAAAATACTTTTTATTATATAACACTAAAATTAATTTTTTTCAAAGTAATTTATAATTACATAATTAAGTTTGAACGCTTTTAATTTAAAATTATGATATAATTCAAGAAATTTTTGTTGAATAACTTTATCTATGTGTCAAAGTAAAAATATTTCTCTAATTAAATTAAACATGATCCAGTGTGGTCACATTTTCTTTAAAATTGTCTCAAAGTTATACTTGATAATTGAAATTTTTAACTATTAAGTATTAACAATAAGGTCAACGATTCTATAAAAGTATAAAACCAAAAATATATATATCTTAAAATGTAATACTTGTAGACAAATTTTTATCAATGAAAAATTATCAAGAAAAAAAGTAGCAGTATATTATTTTAGTTTGTTACATTTTCTAAATTTAAATATAACTACTTTTATGCTTTTCTCTGAAACAAAAATTGTTACGTTGGAATAAAAAAAATACATAAAATAATGATGAATAAATTCACAAGATTTTTATTACAAAAAATCGAATTTAATTTTCGTATTGATAGATTGTTAATCTTTTAAGTTTTAATAATATGTATTTATATTAATTTTTGATATCAGCTATTGTGACTTAATGTCTAAAATTTGCATTTCTCGAATTTATTTTCGATAAAAATAGGAAAAAAATGGATTTCTTCCTATAGGAATCCTCTAATGGATTTATCCTCTAATATTATATCCTCTAATGGATTTCTCCTCTAACATATCCTCTAATATATTATATCCTCTAATGGATTATATCCTCTAATGGATTTCTTCCTATCTATTTTTTTCTACATTTATTTTTGTAGCCTATGGTTAAAAAATGTTTTTTTCATGTAAAAAAATTGTGTTTTATCATTTGTTATATTTATTAACAATAATGTTAATTATAACAAATGATAAAAACACACAAACAAACAACAACAATAATGTTTCTTAACAATATAATTTTAATTATTGATGAATCTAACGAGTCTATTGTTCACGAATAGCTCTAACTATATTATCCATTTTAATCACATTCTACCTTATACAACAAATGTAAATTCTATTTACTGTTCATTAAGATAAAAAAATATAATTTGAATTTCTAAAATCTTCTTTTTTTTTTTTTTTTTTTTGCTTTAACCAAGTCAAGAGTCTATCTTTTAAACCATTGTGTGAACATTAAATGGGATCATGCAGATTATTTTAATATTCTTTCATTCTATAAAAAATTATGAGCAGTCACGAATTGAGGAAAGTTTAAATGATAATTGTTTTAGGTCTTTAAGAATGACAAAGGATATCAATGCACCATTTAAATGATGTGCAACACTTGATGAGAGGTTAACTATGATATAGCACAGTAATTGGAAAAAATGGAACTAACAAATTATGTCCAAAACAAATGGCATTTTTTTCGGTCATATGTCATGGCATATTTTTCAAACAGATTTCTTAGCATAAAGCACAATTTTTAGAAGAGGTGTGACTTTGATTCTAGTATAAGGTAGTTTAAAGATGAAAAGATTTCTTCATTTGTGATTCTCATTGTATTTATTAAAAAAACTGAAAGCTGTTTATTTAAAGTTCACATGTTAAGAACGATACCATCAAATAAACATTGATGTTAAAGAAATCATTAAAAAATGTATTTAGTGAATAAAAAGATTTAAAAAAGCTATTTTTGCATCTTAAACCTTTTTTAAAATTTTACATTTGAAATATTTAGAAAGTGATATGTTTCAAAAGTTTTCGAATTTATACAAAAGAACTTTCTTGCATAATAATGTTTGTATTTCATTTATAATTAACAAACTTTTTAAATGTGATTAACAATCATAATTTTAATTGAATCCGATTTGTTTGCAATTTAATTATTTTTTAATGTGTATAATTTTGCAAACTTTTTCTAATACTTATATTTCATGGCGATCATTTAGTGACTTTTTATGTGATTTTGATGAAATAACTGATAAATAACTGACTTCGACCATATTAGCGAGGGATGTGGAAAAGGTGTCTGCTTTGTTCTTTTGCTTATTCTTGTGTATGCTTTGTTTTTTTTCTTTGTTTTTAGTTTGTTTTATGTGGAAAAAGATGTATTTATTTATGCTGATTTCTGTTCTATGCCTGACGCCTTTCTATGAATATAGAATAGATACGCCGTTTGCGTAGCATTTTAAAATTTAAAAATATAAGCAGTTTCAATATATTTTATTGAATTTAAATCTTAACTATAAAAATAAGATTTTATTGAAATCAAAAAGCTCAAATTATTAATTATTTTTTACAAATTAATTCCCTGCAGAAATTTTCAAAGCTTAACTCGTGATTATATCCGTTAATTAAAAAATGCCATTTCTCATACTTATTTTTTAAAAGAAAGTCATAATAATACATTAGAATAAACAAATATAATTTAAATAACATTATATATATATAATAATAAAATTAATGTTATTTAAATTATATTTGTTTACACACATATATATATATATATATATATTCATTCTCATCTCTCAAAGAAAGCATCTCATGTTTCAAAGTCTGCGAGTAGGCAGACAGCCTAGGTTCAGCAAGGCGCTGTCGCGCCATTGAAAAAAAGGTAATTTAGAATAAAAAATATATACTAATATTCCAAATAGTTTTTTTTTAAATTTATTATTATAAATGGTTCAATTTATTTCGTTCATGAATTAGTTACTCAGAGATAAATAGAAATCAGAATAATTTTCCATTTTTTATAAGCGTTATATATTTCGAGTCTCCCAGCGGATTTCTCAACTGAACTGCCATTTTGATAGAATTTATTACAGCATTTTTTTTGTGGTGTGTGTGCTTTATTTATATTAATGGTTTATGGTTATGTGTGTGGTAATTTATACTGAATGAATATATACATGTTTCCCGTGATATTCCTTTTTAACATACGTAGTTTCCATGATAAACATTATAAATCCAAGTATTGAAAAAAAGTTGATAAATAAAAATAAATGTTTGTTTAGTATTTTTAAATAAATTTTTATTAATTAAGAATTTTTCAAAATATAGCTCTAAAGTCCAACATAATTTTATTACCATTGTGGTAATTCACATTGAATAAAGATATGCATGTTTCTCATGACGCTTTATATAATAATTAAGAATGATAATAAATATTAATAATTTAATAATAATTACGAATGATAATAAATAATAATAACTTAAAAATAATTCAGAATGATAATAAATATTAATAATTTAATAGTAATCAAGAATGTTAATAAATAAATAATAATAATTAAGAATGATAATAAATATGAATAATTTAATAGTAAGAATGATAATAAATAATAATAATTTAATAATAATTAAGAATGATAATACATAATAATAATTAAGAAAGATAATAAATAATAATTTAATAATAATTAAGAAAGATAATAAGTAATAATTTAATAATAATTAAGAATGATAATACACAATAATAATCTAATAATAATTAAGAAGGATAATAAATAATAATAATTTAATAATAATTAAGAATGATGTACTATATTCAGAATGATGTTATTTATTACAATTTTTTTTTCAATGCTGACATCATTCAGAAGCTATGATAATTATCTTGTTTTCATCTAACATGTTTGGAATTTCCTTCACATCATATAAACTTCCTAATCCTGTCATTTATTAGAAGCCTGTACAAATTATGACATTTCCAACCGTATTTATGTTTACGTACTCACTTTCAACATGTCCCTGTAACATGTCACGTTTTAATTTACTGAATCTAATTGAAATCTTTTGATGCAGATACTAATATGACGAATCATGACAGATCCAGACGATGCTTTTGTGCTCGACGAAACCCGGTTTTAAACTATATCGTCAGGTCGCAGACGTGATCTAAGTTTTGCACCCTAAACTCCTACACTCCGGGTGTAGGTAGAAAGCGAAACCTGCATGATTTCGAACATGACGTCACTGGCAGCCATCAATATGACAGCCGTAGAAAAAGCGTTCAACCTTTGCAGTCATAAATTCATCATATTCGTTGCGAAATCTACATCATTTGGCAATAAACGGTCCATTTCTGCGGATAAATAATGATACAATTCTTGCAGGTGATGCGTTGAGTTATGCGCGGTATCAGTTTCCTCGTGTATCATAACATAAAAGGGAGATTTCTCTATTTGTTATGGATGTATGCATAATAATAGCGCCCGCACGAAGACATTGCATGCATAATTTAGTTTTTGAATCGAAGGTTTTTTTTTTTACGTAAATTTAAAAAAAATGGCGCGATAAATTTAAACACGTGGGATCCTGTCAAAGAATCGCTGTAGTTAGGTCTTTTATTAGTTTTTAATGGTAAGCCGCATATGTTAAATCAAACTAAATAATAAGGCATTTAATATGCTTTTGAATCAATTTATTATTTTTAACACAGTTTTCCATAGATTTATTTTCCCGGAATATCAATGATGAACTAGCATAAAAAATGACGACATAATTCCAATTTTATTAGAATTATTTGTATTTTTTATATATTTTGCGATTAGTAAATTCCATTTTCATTCACGACCTGATGGTCATAGGCTAGAGCTTGGCACTTGGTACCAAGGGCTTCAGGTTCGGTCCTGGCGTTGACATGGATGTTTATTAGTGGCTCGAAATCTGGGGCCTGTATGACGGAGTGTCAAGAGCTCTTGTGCTCGGTGCCGCAGGTTTCGAGTTCGAGTCACGGAGTGGCCACACATCCTGATGGATGTTTGCAGTGGTTCGGATTCCACTTTAAGCCGTAGGTCCCAGTCTGATATGACAGTAAAGCGTCACGGAGAGCAGTCAGATTTCTCACCCACATCATTCCCAAACTGTATAGAGGCAACTCAGTTCTAAGCACAGTGATGTGGTGTGGTGTAGTGCAGTAGTGGTTCGGAATCCACGTTTAACAGTAGATTCCAGACTAATTAGTCGAAAGTGTGCAAAAAATGACCGTAGAACGACAACCAAACCAAACCCTTTCCATGGTTAAATTTCCATTAATTGACGTACCTGGTTCTTTTTGTCAATTTTTTTTTATGATTTAGTTGAATATACTAGATAAAAATTTCTAATATTTAACTTAGAAATAAACAAAATGATAAGCTATTTTACTCATTTCAATTTATCATTTGTTAGCATAATTTTACGCCTATTTATTTATATTTTTACTCATTTTAAAAAAATGTCTCTATAACATGTCACGTTTTAATATTCTACATCTAATTGAAATCTTTTGCTGCAGACATTAATATGACGAATCATGACAGATCATGGAACTTTAAGATAGTTATTTTAATTATGTCCTTGTCATGTCACGTTTCAATTTACTGCATCTAATTGAAGTCTTTTGCTATAGATACTACTATGACAAATTATGACTGATTCAAACGATTATTTAGTACTCAACAAAACAACACATAACTCTGTAACAAGTGATGATTTAATTCCTTTTATCAATATCATATACAACTAGCAACATAAAACAAAAGAATTATAGTGCTAAAAAATAATATGTTCGCTTATAAAATTTAATTCATCATATGTAAACATATTCAATCATGACTTTTCTCCAAATAACTGTAATGTATGATTGCAAATGTTGATTAATTTTTTAATTGGTTCTTTGTTTTAAAAATCAATGGGGCTTTGTATGTCAGTATTAATATTTGTTCTCCGTAATAACCCGTGATTTGTTAATATTATAGACTATACAAAACAGGTTTCGGATTCGAGTCCCGGCGGTGTCGTGGATGTTGATAGTGGTTCGGAATCCACTTTAAAGCTTAGGTTCTGTTCCAATATGACTGTAGAGCGTTGGGCATGGAATTAACAACCATACCCCGTAAAAAGAAAACAATCATCTTCCGTTTCGAAATCTGTCAGTAGGCAGACGGCCTTGGCCCACCCTGGGCCTGTTGCGCCACTGATGATAATTATGAGACTTTACAAATCGTTAAACAGCAAAAAAGTAAACTAAAACTTCCGATCATTCTTTGACATACATTGTAAAATGCTAATTCGCTACATATCTGAGAAAAAAATTGATATACCTTAAATAAATGAAACTATTTATTTATAATGTACTGTTTTTGTATCTAATCCTCAGTGTCCTGCAGTGCCAGGGACAGACATCCAATGAGTAGTCTACTCATGGATGGAGGAAAAAGGGGGAGCTTCTGTTGTGATGAAGCACCATTAAGTAGAAATCTGCCCTGGCTTGTCACTGAAAAAGGAGGGTAGTGGACGGTAGGACTTTTAGGAGGAACTACTCCCCATCTGTGTATCATATGAGATAAAATTCAGAAAACTCCTACCAGGGGTAGTCCGACAAACGAGGCAAAATGTTGAACATCCCAAACGCCATCAAATCTCCTAATATTTTGAAATAGTGTCTACAGCAAAGCCGTCAGCGGATTGAAACTCAACTCTAATGCTCACCAGAGTCACACGTTGCCACTTAGTCGGACATAATTTACTATTAAAATTCGGTTGTTGCATATGTGGATATTATTTGTCTAATTTTTTTAGCACTCTGAATTGCTATCGATATAAAAGGATTAGAGAGTGATTTAATGAAAAATATCATTATTTTCACTTTAAAGAATTCATATACGAAAAGTCGTGAAATATTTATTTTTCAACGTGATCCAAAAGGGGTTTAATTATGTTTTAGAAAAAAACATTTCAAATCAATCACATCTTTCCCAAAATCTTAACAACTTATCTCTAATCTAAAAATGAAAATAATGGTCTTTAGAAGTTCATGAAATAATTTTGGTGTAATTAATCATAAAAATCATATCAAGTGTTGAAAAAAAATCTCTTACACCTACTCGTGTTCAAATACAAAAGCGGTTTTAATTGTTTTGCGGCACGTTATTTCCGAAAATTTGCTCAGCTATCGTAAAACTAGACTATAAGATCAAGGGTCAAGTACGTTTTTTTCTACAACTTCTGTCTCCGTTTATACTGTAGAAGAGCCTCCGTTCATTACTGGTTATAATAAAAGAATGGAAAAGGTCTAAAAGTTTATCTCTGGTTCTTTAACCAGCGTACAGATTTCCTGGAATTTACTAAAAAAGAATGACCTCAATATTCTTTCTAAAGTATTTTATTATACATTTTTTTCATTATTAAAGTACTTAGAGAAGATCCTTTTCTTTACATTC
Source organism: Caerostris extrusa (assembly GCA_021605095.1). Classification (NCBI taxonomy): domain Eukaryota; kingdom Metazoa; phylum Arthropoda; class Arachnida; order Araneae; family Araneidae; genus Caerostris; species Caerostris extrusa. Next base: position 140,862 of record BPLR01021305.1, on the reverse strand, counting down.
CGAGAACAAAGGAAAAGAAGTTAATGTAGCTTTGGAATAAAATAATCTTAAAATCTAAACAAATATAATTATGAGCAAAATTTTTTATTTAGATCATAAAAAAAAGTTAATCATTAAAATAAATTTAATAGCCATTAATACTTTAAGTGAGGAATTTGAAATGATAAAGATTTTACTACTGTGTCCAAAAGTAAGACCAATTTTCACTTTTTAAAATTCCCGGGGCTTATGGAATTTCAATTTTTTTTTCTTTTTTAGGTTGCTGACACTGTCCTTGACATCTGTGTGAAATTTGACGTCAAAATATTCATTAGTGTTTGAATTAAGCTTGGCTTTGTGAGACGCTAAAACTGATTCCGGCGATTTTTGAAATGTCTGAATTAATTGAGCAAAGAACTTGCATTAAATTTTGTTTGTGTAAACGTATAGAATGCTGCAGAAGGTATTCGGTGAGCATTCCTATATCGGAAAGAAATGTTTACAAGTGGCATAAACAGTTCAAAGAAGAGTCAGAGAACGCGTTGAAGACGAAGAGCCCTCTAGTCGTCCATCAACCTCAACCGACGAAGCTCATGTCCAAAAAATTAAAGATTTGGTGCTTGTAAACCGACGATTTACAATTAGAGATCGTGCTGATGATGTTAGAATTTCAAAAGGATCGGTCAATTACATTTTGGGCTTCAGACACGTCAAATCTCGATTGGAACTGTAAACATTGAATGCGCCAGCTCATACTGCACTGATTCTTCGTGACTTTTTCTCCAAAAATGAAACCCATTTCGTTCCACAACCACCGTATTCACCCCGTGCGACTTTTGCCTATTAACTAACCTCAAAAATCCCTTCGGGGGACACCGTTTTGAATCAATTGAAGAGATTCAACGTGTATCGCAGCGCCCTTTGAAGGCCATCCCCCTGCCGATGACTTTTAGCATGCATTGAAGATTGGAAAAAAAAAGTTGACATAAGTGTATTGTGTCCAGAGGGGATTACTTTGAAGATGATGAAATAAATTTGAATAATAAATAAAGAGTTTTGGAAAATTTACCTTTAGTTTTTTTTTTTAATTTACCTTTAATTATTATTTTTTTAAATTTAACTTTTTAAATTTTGTAATTAAATTGATAAATTTTTAAAGTTTATGCGATTGTGTTATTTTTCAATATACTTTTTGTTTGTGTGTATCCTATGGGAGAAATGCATGAGCGTATCCTATGGGAGAAAACTCGGAAAACTTTCACCATTTATTAAGGAAGGAATATTCTGAAGAACATCACAAACGCCATCGAGTCTCCTCGTTTTTTGAAACAGCGTCTACAACAACGCCTCCAGCGGATTGAACCTCCGCCCTAATGCTCACCAGCTGCGGGCGTTGCCACGAGTCGAACATTTAATATATGTAAAATGTCTTATATTTTGTTCTTTATCTTAAATGTCAGCATAAATTTTAAAATTTAGCAGTTTTAAAAAATTATTAATTATTTTTAATTTTTAAATTTATAGTATGTGTGTATTAATTTTAGGAATTAATTTAACAAACCAAAACAAACAAAAAATCCAAATATAATTAGAATTTGAGATCAAGAGACTAAAAGCAGGAAATCAAAATAGCCGTTCACCCAGACGCAACCTATAATTAAAATGACTGAACATGACGAAAATTACAGGTAAACAACTATCTACTCATTATCATACGCATATTAAAGTAAATACGGAAATTTCGTAGACATAAAATGAATATAAGGTTGTAATAAAAGAGTGATAAATGGAGAAGAGGTTGAAAATAAAGTAAATATGTGGGTGTATATGAAAAGAGGAATATACGAAGTGGACTATTATAAGTTAAAAATGATGAGTAGTATGGGTGATATTTTTGTAAGGATATCAAAATAATCACTTAAACCCGAAAACATAAAATTTGATTTGAAAGACTAAAATAGGGCTTTTATAAAAATAAAAAAAAATTAAACTTTGCTTTGTTAATTCCTTGCTTTTTCACCTTATATAAAATATATTAGTACATAGTGATATTCTAGAAAGGAATTTGCTGATAATCTTTAATTATTACTAAAATATATTAGTAATATATACCTACAGGTATCCTTATTTATTTGCGGCTGTAGGTGTTCAGCAAATTCTTATCAATTTATGTTTATATGTTTAATTCGAGCATATAAGAATACAGGGGTTGGGTTGATAAAAGACATAATAACAGTGAAATGATTTTTAATTTTGGAAGAAATATTTAAATACGCCAATCAAAAATCAGAAAGTTTTGAATGAAAACATTTGTAAAGATTTTAAATGCAATATTGTGTATCAAAATGTGTTTAGTTTTAAAAAGAGTTTTACTTAAGAAGTTTTAAATGCTGTTTTAAAAATGCCCTTTTTTTTGTAAGAAATACGGATTCTGTTGTCATAACAATCCTTGCTTTTAAAATAATAAGAATATATTTAGTTATTTTTGTTTTCCCATGTTATATATATATATATTGTATTATTTAGTTATTTTTGTTTGCAATATAAATATTGATCAATTGTTGTTTAGATGAAGGCAACTTTTCTCTTTGTGTAGTATGCAGGTTTGGGCAATGAGATTGTAACTGGGTGTGGTTGAGTTGAGATACTTGAGGCAGAGATTTGAGAACTCACAGCTTTATTTACACACGCTCAAACACCACACACATAAGTACAATTAAAGACTTACAATATTCAACACATTTAAAGGCAAATAATTATAGATTCGTGAAAGGATTCCACTTCTAAACTGAAAACCCGATACTCAGCTACTTCCTACTACTCAATACTTCCTCTCCGGATAAGAGTCTGTAGGCCAACTGACCATTTCTCCTGAATGCCACAGAGGGCGCATTTGCCAGGACGTAGGAGGAAGCATGGTTATACTTTGTAGAATAAAGTAGACATCTCTTTCTGTGATACATTGTGAATAACCTCTTGAAGCCTAATATTCATTCCCAAATGTCCTATTGGACTTTTTATCTTGCATGTAAAAAAATAAATTATAGTTTTAGGTCTTAAAATCTTGCAGTCTGTTATATTGAACAGTTAAGCATTGCCATATATGCAGCAAGACTTATTTTTTTTTTTTTTTTTTTACATAATCATTGTTTTAAAGCATTTAAAAATAGCTGTCAACAGGAGAACAATAAATGAAGGAATGTCAACAGTTTTAATTATTTTGTTTAAATATATCTAGCTTTTTGGTACATAAATAGCTAAAGATACTTAATTAATAAATTTAGGTTATATTTTTAATGTTCGTATTGCTCATTTTTATTTTACTTTTATAACTACGTGAAAAAGGTTCCAGGTATTCAATGTATATATGAAAATATTGTATATTTTTAAACTTTCCTTTGGCTTTGTTTGAAATATATCCCATTATTTATTTATAGATATTTTTAAATATCATTTCTCCATTTAAGAAAATTTCATGAAATAAAACTGTTGTCGAATGTCTTATTCATAAAGACCTTTTTTACACCTCGTAAAGAGATTATCTATCTTCTTCTTCTACATGGACTCAACAACCTCTTAGTAGGCAAGGGCCATCTGTCTGCTGGGAGATTTCTGAATAGGAGGTTCTTTCTTTTTACGGGTTAGGGTTGCCAACCCTAACCCTGCTCTACAGTCATATATTAGACCGGGACCTGTGGTTTATTGGGATTCCGTACCACTACAAACATCCAGAATCCCAGAATAGCCGGGATTCGTATCCAAAGCTTGTGGCACAGCCAGGACTCATATTCAAAACCTGTGACACTGGGAGCTAGAAGAACTAATCACTAGGACCAAAAGATTATTTATCATACAGGAAAATTAATTTTGTGTATTGTTTAGCATTTTTTTTTTTTTTAAAAATCTCTTTGGTAAATAATTTATGCATTTTATGAAAAGTTATTATAATTTGATTGGAGTTTTTTTTTTTTAAGTTGAGTCTTCTGGTAGTTTTACTCTCAAATTCTTCTTTTATTTCTATTTCATACCATGATTGTTTGTTATATTACATCTATAACAAGTTACTATGGATAAGTGTTAAGTAAATGAGTTTATGGTTCTGTCATATATCTTGCTGAGAATACAATCTTTTGGTAGAACAAGTTCTTTTAAACTTTGTAAAAAGTTTTCATTAATAATGTTCAAATACTAAAGCTTATCATATTTCCATCTATAAAAGAATTTCTTTTGGACTTATTCTCTCTTTCTCTTCCATGTTTACAAGTAGTTAATATATTCTCAAGATGATCTATCATAGATATCCAAATAAAATTCATTCATCATTGTGAAAACGTTAAAATTTATTTTTCTTAACTAAATCTAACTGTTTCTAAAGTGGTTATTTTTTTGCTGTTTAGTGAAAAAAAAGATTATCTTTTATTTCTTCTTTCATTGTTTATGTGTGAAATTTATATTCTTTAAACCTTAAAAAAGAGTGGTTTCCAAATTTATTTTTCTACCACACCCTTTTCAGAAAAAAATAAATAAATATGCACATCAGAATTAACTTTATGTATCGTCTCCTGATGGAAAAGGGGAAATTTCAGGTATTTAACAAAACGTCTTTTTCAAGTGGTATAGACATTTATTGGTGTTTTATATTAGAGTATGAAGTAATCAATCATTATCTCCATTGCTCAAAAAGTAGTAATCCGCTTATGATAGCTGAAGTGTCAAATGAAATTTCTTAATTTTAGTCTTTTTTTTTTTTTTTTTTTTTATAAATTTAGAAGATTACATTGGTTGGTGAGTAGTAGACGTAATTGTTCATTTTAAACAATAGTTTCTTCTCCAATAACTGAATCAATGACTTGGCATTACCTGAAGCAAAATTAACACCGAAATACCCTCCACCGACAGAGTCCTGATGGTCAATTGGCTAGCGATCTGGCCTTGGTGCTTCATGTTCGAATTCTGGCTGTGGCAGATTTAAGTAACGGTCCCGGTTAGATTTAAGTCCCGGTTCTAATTAGCCTAAAAGTTTGCAAAAATGACCAAACCATACCAGACTTCCAAGGATAATGGGAATTTGATCCTGTTCTTTCCTAAGTTCTGTAGTTCCTACTGATGTATATGTTAGTAATTTCAGTGAATGAACTTGAGGATGTTTGGAATGTTCTGGTGAACTATAAACATAATCTGTATGACATTCTATTGTGTAACAGTTGAAGCATCAATGGAAAATAGTTCGCTTTGTTTAGAATTCAGTTTTTTTATTTGATAATATGATGTTAGTTCTATTAGCAGTATTGTGATATCATGTCACTCCACCTTCTCTTACATTGTGTCGTTTAAACTGAAACACAATCGAAGTTTAAAATATCGATAGGTTGATCATTTTTCATCCAAGTCTCTGAAAGTGTAAGAACAGGACAGCTGTATCACTTTGTTTCTTATGCCATCATTATAAACTCGTAAGCATTGATAAGTTATCTGATAAGTTCAAAGTGGTTATTGAACTACTATTAACCATCTGTAAAATAATCATTGATTTGTTCAAATATGTTATGACAATTGAATAATAGAATATAGAATTTTAAAACATTAATTTTCAGACTACAACAAGCAGTAACTATAGACTAGTTCTTTATCACCCAAGGTACAGTTATCCTGTGTTATATTTTTTTTTTGTCACACATCAGTTGGGTTCGTATTCCACTGATGCATGCCACGAACAGTCAACCGACGGTAAATGAGAGTAGGACATTGCTTTTTCGGATGACTTTTAAAGGTAATAATCTGCATTAACCTTTTGTATGGGCGAAAACCTTGGAAACTTCCACCGGAAAGCCCGATTATCGATGCAAAATGCTTTATACTTTAATTATCAAATTTTTATTTCAAAAGTAATGACTTCAAAGGACGCCATCAGTGGATTCGAACAGTAGGGCATGATGTCGTTTACAGTGTAGCAAACAAACATAATTTTTTAAATTAAAAAATATTTTTCAGTGTAATTTTGCATTTATTACTGGATTCCTAACTTTCATCTATCAACAATAGAAAGAAAATACAATAACATTGCAACTCAATTTTTTAAAATCTCTAATTTTTTTTTTTTTTCAAACTTTAAAATATACAAATTTATAGTATATTTACATTACTAAATAAGTAAAAATAGTACTGCATTTGTCATATTGTTCATTACTAAAATTATTTTTATCCATTAAAATTAAGTAAAAAAATTTGTATAATTGTTAAACTAAGAATTGTAGGTTTACTATTTTTGCAATGTTTATAAATTAACTATTGAAAAGGGACCAAGATATTTATGTATTTGAATATAGAATAAGAATAATTTTGTTTTATAGACCAATCATTTATGTGAAATCCTTAAAAAAATAATAATAATAATAATATTAATAATAATAATTTCGTATTATGTGGTGTTATTGTAAAATAATAATAATAATAATAACCACGGTAAATCATAATATTAAACGAACAGATGACATTCCGTTCGGATCAAGGAAGAGGGTGCAAAACACCAAGTTTCCATCCTTTGAAGAGTTCATCCTAAATTGTAATAGCAAAATATGGGTACATTATGGCATTTCTCATAATATATCCTGAGTAGCGTTGAATTTGTTACATATTTGGGACAGCTTCTTGTACTTAATTATACGCTAATTGTTGTAAATTTTTCAATAAATATTTAAAAGAATTAAAAATTATTTTTGCATCTTTTGTTTCTTATATGTATATATATATATTTGGAGAAAAAAATTTAAATATATATTTATATTTTTTTTTTATCATTTTTATATCTTTTTTGTATTTTTAAATTTTTTTAAAAAAGAAATTTGAACTAAAAAAGATTATTTAATTAATTTATATAAGAATGCTTTTCTATGCTTAAATTAATTTACTATGATTTCACTGTAATTTAATTCACACACAATTTTAATAATTTTACCTCGTAATAGTCATAATACAAATAGTTAGGTGACACAAGTATTTGATGCATTTGACACCTTTCTACTTCATATTAAATACCATGTTTATCTTTTATTTTAATTCTACTTATTAATAAAAATTAATTCTCTTATACTGGTATAAAACTATCCTTATGTACTTATATATGTACGTATGATTGTATAACTTCTGATAAAATATATCTGTATGATTTTGTAATGATTTCTGATAAAATATATGTAGATCAGTCTTCTCCATATTTTTTTTTTTTTTTCAATTCAAGGGCTATACTGGCTGAATATTAAAGACGAAAAGGCAAGTTATAGTGTATTTTCCGCACTTTTAAAACTTTTGTTAGCATGGACGGTTTTAGTGTTCGCTGAAAGATGCAATATTAAAATATCAGTTAAAAGATAACTAGAAATAATGATTTTTAGTTGTGTGCTGCCATCTATACTCATTTATGTTAACAAAAGAAATTTATTGTTATAATTTTTTTTAAACTAAAAATGTTTACATAACATCTTTCTACTTCTTATTAAATACCATGTTTATCTTTTCACTTCTTCTTATTATTAAAATTCTTCTTATACTCGTATAAACAAGCTGTATGGGCAGTGTTATTTTCTAAAGCAATAAAAAATGAATTTTTCAAAAATATTTCATTAAAAATTAAGTGTAAAAAACCCGTAATTAATTTTATTATGTTTCCTTTTTCGTACATCCATATTATATTGCATATGTTTTAAAATATATAACGTAATAAAAATATTTTTCACGCCCATTTATATTACAAAGAGGAAATTGGTATTAAAAAAAAAAAAAAAAATTTTTTTTTAAACTTTTATCTATAAAAAAACATAGCAATTATTTTAAATTGGAAAATGCATACATTTAAATTCAGTTAGAAAACAAAACTAAATCGTCTTTCCGTATATACATGATTATCTATTTAAGTCATTGTATATTTGTTTCCATAATAAATAAAATTATCTGATAATTAAATTATACTAAAATGTGTGTAAGACGCAATTTTATTTAATCTGCTTTTCTAGTCTCTTAATCGACTTCATAATTTAAGTCATGGACTTCATAATAAGACCAGTTTTTACAGATTTTTGTACTGATTGTAGAGGAGTCCGTCGTAAAATGTGAATGCTGAATCTTTTTCGTAATTAAATGTGAGCTTTTAATTAAAAGAATTTAGAAGAAATTGTAAATTGAATTCGGTGACTTTTATTGAATGTATTTATTTCTAAAAATATTTCTTTCATAAGAAAATATTTTTTTTACGATTTTAAAATAGTATTTAATATATAATAAAGCATAAATTATATATATAAAGTGTATAAAATAGTTTAAATCAAAACAATAATAATAAGAAGTAGTAAGTCATAACAGTAGTATAAACTCAAGCAAAAAAAAAAAATTGAACATTTTAAACAAAAAGAGATTACATTTGTAATACATTAAATCTCATTTTTCCTTAATAATAGAATATATTTTTATAAGATCTCCTTTTATTCTTGATATAAAGTAGATTTCCAATTTTCTTAACTACTGGTTATATCATCAATTGCCTCTTTTAACACTTAATTAAACATTATTTCCTAAAATTTTGGGAAAATTAAAAAAAAAAAAAAAAATTAATAGTCTGACCACCGATCCCTATCTCAGATTATTAAGAAAATTTTTGTTCTTACAGTAGTGCTGCCATCTTTGATTAGCATTACCAACAAAACATATTTATACGTATTTAAAAACAAAAAATTAAAATAAGCAAATGATTAGATTTTCTAACTAAAAATCTAATTCTTAAGAATTAAAATCTAATTCTTAAAGAATTAGATTTTTCGTATTTTTTAAAAAAATTAAACTGATAAACAAATATAACTAAATGAGTTAATTCAATATAAGATGAATCAAATGAAAAAAATATATAAATTTCCTCTTCTGTTGCAAATTATAAATGTTGGTATTTTATACTAAATAACATTTATTTTTCCAATGCCTTAAAATGTCATTAAAATAACAATAATAATTAATAGGAAAAAAAAAAATTAATTTATAAATTAAGGTTTATATTTTTATTAAAAATAAAATTTATAAATATGTTTATTATAAAATATTTTATATTAAATTTATATTTAAATTTAAATTTTTATTTTAAATTTCATTTTACTTTAATTGTTATATTAACATTAATTTTAGTAATTCAAATTAAATTAAATAATCAAATAATTAAATAAAATTGTTTAAAATGAATAATTAAGCAACTACACTAAGTGACAAAAGTCATGAAGCATATGCAAATTTTCAGAAGTAGCATCGCGTAGAACAGGTGTAAATGCGCAGTGCTTTCGCAGAGCTTTCATTTCTGTTCAAGTTATTCATGTGAAGAGGTTTTGACGTGATGATGACCGCACGACGGAATTAACAGACTTTGAAAGCGGAATGTTAGTTGGAGCTAGACGCATGGGTCATGCCATTTCGAAATCGTTAGGGAATTCAACATTTCCAGATCCACTGTGTCAAGAGTGTGCCGAGAGTATGAAATTTCAGGCATAACATCCCACCATGGACAGCGCAGTGGTCGACCGCCTGCACTTAACGACCGAGACCGGCGACGTCTGCAACGTAAATTCTAACAGACAAGCAACTCTGCGTCAAATAACCGCAGAAATCAATGTAATAAAGGGACTTGTCTGTTAGAACTGTGCGGAGAAATTTGGCTATAAACAGAACGACATCGCTAGCAGCGACTCTCGTGGGCACGTGAGCATATCGGTTGGTCCCTAGATGAATGGAAAACCGTGGCCTGGTCCGATGAGTCACGATTTCAGTTGGTAAATCTGATGGTAGGGTTCGATGTGGCGCAGACCCCACGAAGCCATGGACCCAAACTGTCAGCAAGGCACTGTTCAAGCTGGTGGTGGCTCCGTAATGGTGTTGGCTGTTTTTTCATGGCATGGACTTGGTCCTCTGGTGCTAACCGAACATTGACTGGAAATTTATGTTCAGCTACTTGGAGATCACTTGCAGCCATTCATGGACTTCATGTACCCAAACAACGATGGGATTTTTATGGATGACAATGCGCCATGTCACCGGGCCACAACTGTTCGCGATTTTGAAGAACATTCTGGACAATTCCAACGAATGATTTAAATCGCCCGACATGAATCCCATCGAGCATTTATGGGACATCATCGAGAGGCCTGTTCGTGACCAAAATCCTGCACCATCAACGCTTTCAAATTATGGACGTCTATCCAGACAGCATGGCTCAATATTCCTGCAGAAGACTTCCAACGAAGTCCATGCCACGTCGAGTTAAGGCGAACCGACACGATATTAAGAGGTATCCCATGACTTTTGTCACTTCAGTGTATATGCAGTGAAATATTCAGTTAACAAATATAATTTAATATGTTTTGAACTAAAAAATGAAAACAATTGCTATCAATTAATTAAATATAAATAATTTAGTAAAACTTTAAAAAATATTAAAGACTATTACAGATTATCCTTTCTTTTTTTTTTTTGTGTGTATGGGGGGAAGGGGTTGTAGTTGTGTTGTTGTTTGTAATTTCATCTTGAAAATAAAAGTAGTAACTAATTTATCATATAATTGACTACATGCCAGAAATTTTTAAAAAAATTCACTATTCGAAAATAATTCTGCACATTTTAAATTAAAATTATTATTGAGTATTAAGATTTATTATTAAAGAGATTCATAATAATAAATTCATTAATGCCACATTAATTGATAAACATCCTTTTTCAAGAATATTAAACCAAGAAATTATTATTTTTTAATTTTTACACTCTATTTAAAAAAATAATAGGAAATTATTAGTAATGTTATTAAACTAATATTCTTCTGTTTTTAAGCTGTAATCTTCGCCTATATTCAAAATAATAAATTGCTATTTATAATTTATAAGTTTATGCATTAATCTTATGTCACTTTAATAATATTTAATAATCTATAAAAATTAAAATAAATAAAGAAATTGATTTAATTGTTTTTAATGCATATCACTATATTTGAAACAACGTTATTTTTGGTATCCCATTATATAAGAAATCATACGAACTATTCATGTACGAGCTAATCATACTACTGTGTCGAAAAAGTAAAAACCATTTTCAATTTAAAATTCCCGGAGCTTATGGAATTATAATTTTTTTTCTTTTTTAGGTTGCTGGCATTGTCCTTGACGTCTGTGCGAAAATTTGATGTCAAAATATTCATTAGTATTTGAGTTACGCTTGGCTTTGTGAGACTCTAAAACTGACTCCGGCGATTTTCGAAATGTCTGAATTAATTGAGCAAAGAACTTGTATTAAATTTTGTTTGCGAAAACGCATAGAATGTTGCAGAAGAATTATCTGAGCTTTCCTATATCGGAAAGAAATGTTTAGAAGTGGTATAAACAGTTCAAAGAACGCAGAGAAAGCGTTGTATACGAATAGGCCTCTGGTCGACCATTAACCTCAACCGATGAAGCTCACGTCCAAAAAATTAAATATTTGGTGCTTGCAAACCCTTGATTTACATTTAGAGAACTTGCTGCTGATGTTGGAATTTCAAAAGGATCGGTCAATGCCATTTTTTACCTCATCTAATCTCGATTGGTACCGAAAACACTGAATGCGCCAGCTCATACTTCGTTGAGTCTTCGTGACTTCCACCGTTGTTCCACAATCAACGTATTCACACAGTACGCTTCTGGCTATTCCTTAAACTCCAAAGACCACTCCGGGAGACAGTTTTGAGGCGATTGGAGAGATTCAATGTGAATCGGCGCGCGATTTGAAGGTCATCCCGCCAATGATTTGTAAGCATGCATTGAGGATTGGAAAAAACGTTGGCATAAGTGCATTGTGTCTGGAGGATTACTTTGAAGGCGATGAAATAAATTCGGAAGAATAAATAAAGAGGTTTTTTTTTTTTAATTATTGGTCTTACTTTTTTGGGCACAGTAGTATAGACCAAACCAAGAAAGCCAAATAAGTTTGATGCAAATTGATGCATAGGTAAATTTAAGTAAATTTTGAACCGAAATTAATTTTTTTGACACTTTGGAGCTTTTAAAAATATAGTTATATTTGAGCAGTTTTTTTTAAATCCCACAATCAAAATTCTGAATCTCCAAAACTATTTATAAAATATTTAAATATAAAAGGAATTTAAAAATATTTGAATATAGGTAAATCCTTTCAAAATAAGCAAATGTATTTCTTTAAATTTTGTGTTTAGGCTAAATTATATAAATTTTGACGCGAAGTGAAACGTTTTAACAATTATGCGCAATTAATTTTGGTGTGATTAGCGAGATATTTTTTTCGTATAATAAATAATGAACATTTTATATAATAACCTATATAACACTGAATATAAGGCAATTTAGAATTAAAAGTAAAAACTAAAAATTTAACATTGTTAAATAATTTTAAAATTTTATTAAATTAATGCTTCATAGATTTGTATGGATATATATATATAAAAGTTTAGTTTTGAAATTGCATTTGTTGCCTTATTTTAAAAAATTTAAGGAAATACACCCATATAAAGGAAATCTTAGACTATTGTTTAACTGTAATATTTTCGTATTAGTACACACGTAAGAAAAAAGAAAAAAAACGAGTATTGAACCCTATTGATATATTTAATATAAATTTATAAGTATAATTGTTACATTCGTAATATATTCATCACGGATTGGTAAATTGTATTTTTAATTTATTTATTACATACCTGGAAAACTGTCGTCATAAATAAATTAAATTAAACAACATAATTGCAAATGCATAACTTATTACTATTAACTGTTTTTGGAAAATTGCAGTGGCGCCATCTACATTCATATATAAAAGTCATGATTATTTATTAAATTTATTTGAAAAATATTTCTAGCAAATGACAAGGTGAAGGCATGAATGACAATTTAAAAACATATAATATACAACTGCACTGTCAAATAATTCTAACATTGTAAATTTCCTTATATATAAGTATAGAATTTCTTTCAGTTTCTCTTCCTTTTATTGATTTTTTTAAAAATAAACTAATTATAAAAACTAATTAAAATAACTTTTATATAAATTCTTGTCGATAAAAACTATTTTTAGAAGTATAAAATTATTGTATTATTAAAAATAATGATAGTAATGCAAAATATTGTAACAACATGCTATTAGTTTCGATATTTTTTTATTTGCAAAATATTGCTATTAAATTTAGATTTTCAATTTTTATAATTTCGTTTAAATTTTTCTCAGATATTTTCATAAGAAGCCTAAACTTCTTGAATTTCTGGTAATTATTTGAAAAGAATATAAAACAGTTATAATACAGAACTAAAAAATATATATCTTTATACTTTAGAGTATACAAATATTTTATTTTATTTTTGAATGAATTATTTTTAAATGTGTTGTTATTTATTTTATATAAACTATCCATATATTGATTTTTATTAAAGTTTATAGCACAGAAAATCTTGTGATGTAGTTTTTGGAATAAGGAATGAACGTATACTAAACTATATATTCTGTAGGACGAATTAGTTACTAATATTGTTGCAAAGTTAAAAAATGGACAATAATGTTCTGGTACTATGACGGTAGAAATTTTCTGAAATATTGTTTAATTTTAGTCTTATTAAGATTTGTCTAATTAATAAAAAAAAAAACTTAATTAATAATATTTTTGAAATTATGTAAATCTATAAGTTAAAGAAATTGTTTTCATTTTTTAAATTAAATTTATGTTATTTTTTGTATTTTTTGTCTTTTATTCATAAATATTAAAGAAATTAATATAATTTTAAAAAACAGAATATATTCTCTACAGAACTAACAATTTAGATTAAATATTATACAAAAAATTATTTTTATTTTTAAGATAAAAAATAAAAATTAAGTTTTTGATAATTAGATATAAATTTTTAATACTAAATTATTACTTTTACTACAAAAAATATTATGTTATCCTTATGAGAAATGTATTATATATTAGCACTACAAGATAAATAATATATTAAATTAAATTAAATGTATCATCAATCCATGTAATAAATATTAACCTATCGCACTGAAAATAATATTTTAATGCATATGTTAAACATTATACAATATTTGAAATTTAGAGGATCTAATATATTTGATAGTTACACAATGTTTGGATATTTTTTTTTGCACTAAAAATCAAAGTGAAAAACTTTTTTAAGGATTTTAAACAAAAATTGTCAAAAATCTTCTTGTTAAAGTTTAAAGAATGACTCTATGAAGAATCTGAATAACATTTTTCAATCATTAAAATTAATATTCTTAATTCTTTTAAAAAATATATTAAAAAAATATCTGCAGATTTATTTATTTTTTTTTTTGAAAAGCAAAGAAAATCTAGGAATTTCATTTTTACTCTTATAATAATTTTCTTCGATTGATAAATATTCGATAGAATATAGAAAGCAACCCCTTTCTCTTTGAAAAATATTTTCTAAATTATAAATATAAATATTGACCCAAATTATAAAACTTTCTTTTCAAAAATATCAACAATTTTAATAATTTATAAATTATAAATATAAATATTGGGTATTAAATTTTAAATTAAAATATTAAATAAAAATATTAAATTATAAATATTAGGTATTAAAATTATAAACCATAAAATTAAATATTAAATTATAAACATTGGGTAATAATTTATATAAACATATAAATATTAGGTATATTTGGCATTAAATTATAAATAGATAAAATTTGTCAATATTAAATTATAAATTATAAAATATTTAAATTATAAATTATAAATAATTAAATTATAAAATATTAAATTATAAATATTAACATTAATAACAGTTTTTAAAATTAAAAGTATATTTGTTTCTATTGCACAAATTTCAATATAGATAAAAATTGTCAATTAATTAAATCAAATATTTTTCTAATCATTCGTTAATGATGTTTGTAGGATCAGACTAATGATCCAAGATTTTATAGATAAAATATTAAATAACTTTTGTAGCATTGAAAATTATTAAAAATAAAGTTATTTTTTTTTTTGTGTATTTTTACATCTTAAATAATTTCGTTTACAGATTTTTGCAATATTTTTCATAATAATGTATTTAAATAAAATATATAATAATGTAAATAATAGTTTACATTATTATAAAATATTAAATGATGTAAATTAATAATAATGAGGAAATAAAGATTGAAGGATATTATATTTGTGAATATATTTAATATTTTTTATAAATAAATATATATCCTTTCAGTTAAATATTACTAAACGAGAAACTATTAAAAAAAAAAAAAAATTTTTTTATTTAAAATTCATTTAATAAGTTCAAAATTTTTAAGCTTTTCTTAATTTTTTTTTACTTTTTACTATTCAAATAGTAAACAAAATGTAAAGATTTCAAAATTTTTTAATCAATTTGTTAAAAAGAGAAGTTTTAATTTGTTAGAGTTGTCTCTAATTCCTTCATTGCTTTCTAGATGGCAGCACGTATAAAAATCTTAAAAATCTGTATGTTCTCTTCAACATTTTAAGTATTCGAAAGATGAGCATATCTTATTTATTCTCGTCCATATTTTAAAATTGCGCATCTATTTACTATCTATCTATCTATCTATCTATCTATATATATATATATATATAAATAAATATTCTTCCTTTAAAAATGTTTTTTAATTATTTTTTTTAACATTGATGGATATTTTATTTCATATACGTATGTCAGGAGTTTTCCATGAACGTACGATAATGAAAGATATGGGCCTACTGTGATTTATCTACTTATAGACAAATAATGGAAAACTACCACTTGGTTTTAAAATTTAACAATGTTTCATATTATATTAATTACTGCCAAGGATTTTAAAATTTTATTAACAATGTTTCATATTATATATACAGTCCAGTCACATTAATGTGACCACCACCTACTTTCACTGGATAATATGGTTCACTGGAAATATAGAAATTGAGCAATGCCCATTGTTGGCATGGTTCAACATCCCAGTGAACACCTTCAGAAACCTAATTGACTCTCTTCCTGCACGTCTCGCAGCGGTCCGCTCTGCCAAAGGTGGTTATTCTAGCTTTTGACAGGTGGTCACATTAATGTGACTGGACTGTGTATATTGTTCAATTTATCACATTATAAAGTTTTGAAAATTAATATGATAAACATCATATAAAGAATAATAATAATTGTTTAATATACAGAATATCTGGACAAACGAATCCCTTTTCTTACAATAATTAATTAATTTATAAGCTAATCAAATAACAAATTTTTTTCAAATAATTGAAATAGAGTAACGAAAAATGGCACAATTTAATCAAAAAATAGTTTAAATAGAGCTAAGCAACCTATGACTAGGGATGGTCAACCCAAATGATCTTGCGGGCCACTTTGGAAATGCGTCATAACTCCGCGGACCGCATGTAAAATTATCTATCCCCATATTAGATTAAGATCCACTATAGACCTTTTTTGGAGGAAAAATTGAAACATAATGAGTTGTTACTATTGTGTTTACTATTATTTTTACATGTAAACTTAGATAATGTAATAATAATGATACTAAACGCACATTGTAAAAGAAATATATAGCACAAAAAATGAAATATAAAAGATATATAAATATAAACGAAATAAAAAAAAAAAAATCATTAAAAAATATTTATTTTACTAGTGCTATATTTGTTTGCGCAAGAATATTATTTTAAAATCAAAGTTAATTTTTCTCATAATTTCGACAGTTAATTTTTGAATACACCGATGCACAAATAATGTATTTTTAATACATTGGTTTTCACTACATAAAATAAATATATTTTGTAAAAATGTGAAAAAAAATATCATGAGCCAGAAAAATGTTCAAGGCAGGCAGCAGATTGGCCACCCTTTATCTATACCATGATAAATCGGAAAGAGGAAATTAGGCTCTTGGAAAAAAGGATGCTGTCGGATATTACAGTTAAAGTTAAAGAGTGTTGATGTTTTGCAAATGCTACACTGTGTCCAAAAAGTAAGATCACAAAGTTTTCAATTTAAAATTAACGGGCATATGGTTATTTCATTTTTTTTCTTTTTTTTTAGGTTGGCTGTCCTTCCCTATCTGTGTGAGATTTTTACGTCAAAATATTCATTAGTGCTTGAGTTACGCTTGGCTTTGTGAGATGCTAAAACTGATTCCGGCGATTTTGAAATGTCTGAATTAATTGAGCAAAGAACTTGCGTTAAATTTTGTTTGTAGAAACGTATAGAATATTGCAGAAGGCATTCGGCGAGCATTCCTATATCGGAAAAAAAAATATTTAGAGGTGGTAAAAACAGTTCAAAGAAGGCAGAGACACGTTGAAGACGAAGAGTCCTCTGGTCGATCACCGACCTCAGCTGACGAAGCTCACGTCCAAAAACTTAACGATTGCAAACCGTCGATTTACGATTAGAGACCTTGCTGACGATGTCGGAATCTCAAAATTCCATTTTAAAAGTTGTTTTGAGCCTCAAACGCCTCAAATCTTGATTGGTATAGAAAACACTGAATGCGTCAGCTTACACCGCATTGATTCACTAAAAATTTAAGCCATATCGTTCCACAACCCCGTATTCACCTGATTTAGCATCGTGCTACTTCTGGCTATTTCCTAAACTGAGAGGCCACTTCGGGAACACCGTTTTGAGTCGATTGAAGAGACATTTGAAAAATCACTGGAAAACTTGTAGCATCTCACAAAACCAAGCGTAACTCAATCACTGATGAATATTTTGACTTCAAATTTCACACAGATGTCAAAGACAGTGCAAACAACCTAAAAAAAAAAAAAAAAAAATTGAAATACCATATTTCCGGGAAATTTAAATTGAAAACTGGTCTTATATTTTGGACACAGTAGTTCTTTCTTTTCTGAAAGCAGTATTTGTAACTGCTTCGCAAAAGGATTTTAACACGGGCCTGATAGCTATGCATTTTACTGTTGGACATTGAATTAGGCATACAATTTATGTAATCTTTTTTTTTTTTTTAATCCGAGATCATTAAATCATTAATGTAATTTGAAGAGTAATTTATCCGATTACCATTTTATTCTTCTTTCAGTATAATTCTACGTATTGACAGTATTTAATCTGTTACGTTATTTCCTTTTGAAGGCCATAAAAAGGCCTTTTAAGGTTGTGCTGAATATTTTATCACTAGATGTCAGCACAAAAGATTCTGACTTTTCATAATAACAGAGTACAATTAACGGGTTTTTTTTTTTTTTTTTTTTTTTTTTTTACAATCAGATCATTAATATAATTGCAAAAGAATTATATAATCCCAATTTTATACTCATTCAATACAATTTACTTTTATGTAACAGGGCAGCGTCTAATTTTGTTATCTTGTATTAAAAAATATGACAATTGCAAGACACTTTATCAATTTATTAAATTAGTTTTCCATTAATATTTTAACAAAGGGCCTGATGTGATTAGCACTCTGGCACTCGGTGCCACAGGGTTCGAGCGCCATGGATGTTTGTAGTGGTTCGGAATCGACTTTAAACAGTGGATCCTGGTCTAATACGACTGTGGAGCGTTGGACGTAGTGCTAATAACTCTGTCCTGTAAACGGCAAACATCTCCTGTCTCGAAATCTGCTTGTAGGCTGACGGCCTTGGGCCACCATGGGCTATTGCGGCAATGAAGAAGAAGAATATTATAATAAACATATGAATTTTTTTATACAATTATCAAAATATATCAAAAATGGATCATATATATATATGTATATTATGTGCAAAAAGTATTTCATCAAGAATTTTATAAATGTTTTTTAAAAATAATACTGCAAATAATCTGTAAATAAATTATCCTTTTTAAAAAATAAAAATTGTACTGATTAAAAAAAAAAAAAACTAATTTTTTACAAATTTTCAACTATATGCATAATGATTGAAATATTCCCTTATAAATGCAAAGTCTTATCAATGTACTGAAAACTAAATTAATAATGTTAATTTCTTAAAATGTGTAACTATTAAGAAAAGTTTTCGAAAAATAATTTCTTTTATTATAAAACATTTATCTAAATCAATCACGTTTTTATTATTTTTTTTATTTTGTACAATCATGATAATTATCATCATGATATTTAATACACTTTTAAAAAAATAAAATAAAAAAAGAACTAACTATATTATTTTTATTAGCAAAAAATTATAAGAAGGTTTATGATCTCAAATGATTGAATTACAATTCATATACATTGGAATTATTATACTAATACGAAATAATAAAATAATACGAAACTGTAATAAAATGGCTAAATTTGAGAATAACATTACAATAAAACTAAATTATTCAAATTTATATTCCATTTAGAAAATAGCTTTCAAAATTTTCACTAATCATATAATTTTAAATAAATTTCCTACACAAAAACTTATAAGGACAGCATTGCATTTTCTCCATTATCCTTATTGAAATACATTATCCTCCGCTCATCATCTATCAGTGGACTGCTCGTTGCATGAGCATTTATGCACATTGCATTTGTTACGTTACATTTACATTAGCCGAAGACGAGGTTCAACACAATTTAACAGACGTCTTATACAGTATTTAGATTTTTGATTATCCCGATGAGCAAACTTTAAGACATTTTTTTAAAGTGACATTTTTTTCTGATTGCTATTTGCGTTTATCCTCAAATGCAATAATAAATATTTAATTACTGATTACATAGAATGATTTTTATTAAGTCTTGCATTTTAATTTATTAGAGATTATAAGTACACATAACGTTCCATGCTTTCTATTAAAAACGTCAAAATACTTTCATTTGATATAAAGAAATATGTATATGAATAGTTGAGAATGTAAAGCATAGAAATTTTTTTTGGAAAAATAGTTCTTTCTTTCTTATTCCACTTGGTAGACAGCAACATCTAGACCAAGTCCAAGAACTCTGTGTGGTCTCATGGAAGGGGCAGCTTCTGTTGGGATGGAGCACCAGTGGGTAGAAGTCTGATTTGACTCCGAGAATCTGAAGAAGGAGAGCAGTGTCTTTCGGGAGGGCTTTTTGGGGGAACTACCCCTCATTTGCGCATCATACGGAATAAAACTCCCACCAGGTAATCCAACTAAAGAGGCCTGATGCTGAACTTCACAATCACCAACGAATCTCCTCGTTCTTTGAAACAGTGTCTACAGCAAAACCGACAGAGGATTGAACCTCCGCCCTAATGCTCACCAGCAGCATGCGTTGCCACTGAGCTATGAGTCGGGCTTCGAAAAACAGTTTTTTAAATAATTGAAATTTAATTACATAAGTATTTGAAATCCATTCAACAATAATTGATAACTAGGGAATTAATAATGATAACCTAGTGACTAGCGCTTGGTGCCCCAGAATTCGGCTTCGAGTCCCGGCCTTGCCATGGATGTTTGTAGCTTTTTGGAATTCATTTTTAAACCATAGGTGCCGGTCTAATATGACTGTAGAGCATTAGGTGTAAGGCTGACAACCCTACCTCGCAAACAGAAAACATCTCCTGTCTCGAAATCTGCCAGTAGGCAGGACGGCATTGTCCCACTGTGGGGCTGTTGCACCAATGAAGAAGAAGTTAATAAGATAAAATATATATAAATTAAATTACTAAATTTTTATATTAATCACTTTTAAATGCATGTATTATGAATATATAAAACGAAGTGTTTATTCATCTTTATCTATTTTATGTATAACTTTGATGTGCGATGAACAAAATACTCTGATCAATTAGGCATTTTTCTTACTACTTAGCAGGAAAATAACAACTCAGTTGACCTTTTCTATCTGTTACAAATCAATGCCTTACGGCTCAGGTATTAGAAGCTGCTGAAGAAACCACTAATTGTAAGGAAGTTAATTGAATTAATCTGTTCAAAAAAAATCTGTTCCTACTTTTAAAGAATGTTTTTGCCATGACTTCATACGTGTGTTGATTAATAATATGCAATATTGAATCAAATCCTTTTTCCTACTTTAACAGTGATATAAATTTAATAATTTTTATTGCTTTGGCAATAATTTATCTGCCAATACAAGACCTTGGTATTGGATTAAAATGATGCTATTGAAGATTCTATAGGTATTATTTCATCCGTAACAGTTTGTGTAATAGAACAAAGATTGATTGAAATAGTAATTATATATTTAAATTATTGCTTAAATATTCATAGTTTCTAATTAGTCGTATTTATTGAAAATTACTATTGCATATTATTTTTCTATACTTTATTTGACATTATGTCATATGAATATATCTAAGAAAGCTCATTCGACTTCTTAACCTTGGATATAGCATATTTAGGATAAAATTTATTATTGGAAAATGTTTAATATTTCTTAAAAGTATTTGCAAAATATCGATTTGATTGATTTGGATTAAAATGATTTTATTTAATTACAGTAAAACATTTTGAAAACATAAGAAAAAAATTTATTTCATAATTTTTTTAATAAAACGTTCACTAAATATTGCTGCTGTGTTATTTAAAATATAATTTTAAGAAAATCGTAATATATAAATTAATTGTTTATATACTACTGTGTCCGAAAAATAAAACCAATTATTTTTTTTTTTCAAAAACTCTTTATTTATTCTGCTAAATTTATTTCATCGCCTTCAAAGTTATCCCCTCCTGACATAATGCACTTATGCCAACTTTTTTTCCAATCCTCAATGCATGGTAAAAAGTCAACGGCAGGATGGCATTCAAAGAGCGCGGCGATTCACGTTGAATCTCTTCAATCGACTCAAAACGGTGACCTAGGAGCCGTCTTTTTGAGTTTAGGGAATAGCCAGAAGTTGGAAGGTGTGAATACGGTGATTGTGGAACGATATGGGTTTCATTTTTGGCGAAAAAGACACGAAGAATCAATGCAGTGTGAGCTGGCGCATTCAGAGTTGTCGGTGCCAATCGAGATTTAACCAATGCTGAAGCCCAAAATGGAATTGACCAATCTTTTGAAATTCCAACATCATCATCAGGGTCTCTAATTGTAAATCGACCGTTTTCAAGCACACAATATTTAATTTTTGGACGTGAGCTTCGTCGGTTGAGGTTGATGGTCGACGAGAGGGCTCTTCGGTCTCTCTGGCTTCTTTGAATTGTTTATACCACTTCTAAATATTTCTTTCCGATATAGGAATGCTCACCGAATGCCGTCTGCAACATTCTATACGTTTCCACAAGCAACATTTAATGCGACTTCTGTTCTCAATGAATTCAGACATGTCGAAAATCGCCAGAATCAATTTTTAGTGTCTCACAAAGACAAGCGTAACTGAAACACTAATGAATATTTTGTCATGAAATTTCACACAGATGTCAAGGACAGCAACCTAAAAAAAAAAAAAAATTGAAATTCCTAAGTCCTGGAATTTTAAATTGAAAATTGGTCTTATTTTTGGACACAGTAGTATTTCTTAGAACTTAGAAGAACGAGTTACTTTTTAAAATCGTTTTGAAATATAGGAGAATATTTAAATTAAAAAAGAGTGAATAAATACTTAAGAAAATTAAAATAATTTTTGATAAGAAAATTCTTATCAAAACGTAAATATCGATACTCAACAATTGGACAAACAACCACTGAATAAGTGTTTTTATTATAATTATATCACGAAAAGTAATATATGAATTCTGGTAAATATTTTAATTCAATTTAAAAAATTTATAGAATGTTTAAATTTTAAGTACGGATGAATTGATTACGGACGAATTTACGCACTCTAAACCGCTTGCATATTTAGCAAACACTTCATGGCTATTTGTTTCTGATATCAATGATTATAATTTATGCTTTGAACAAAATTCGAATGTTTTTTCATTCGCAAACTAATTATGCAAGTTACCAATGGCCCACGACTTAAACAATCGTTGCAGTTGAATATTAATGAATGATACATTTTTCTGCGAGATATTTCTTTTTCTAATGCAGCTGGCAAACACTTAAGCAGTTGTCTTGGATGCCTTAAGGCAAGCGCTGTATTGACGTTACTCACTTAGCACTACCCAGGAGGTGCGTGTAGCTTGAAGATAATCTACTGACTAGTAGTAACAATACTCCTGCAACTCTCTACGATCCAGTTAGACCGGGACCTACGGTTTAAAGTGGATTCCGAACCACCACAAACATCCATGGCACCACCGGACTCGAACACGAAACCTGTGGTACGGAGCGCCAAAGCGCTAGGCACTCAACCATTCAGGCCCTTTCTGCAAGATATCCATGGACGAAATTTTTTAATGGTACTTTGCATATTCTTATGTAATTCAATCATTTACTCAAATGATTTTACTTTTTACTTATCTATTTTGTCTCACAAAAGAAATCTTATGAAAAATCCTTATATCCTATTTAATTTCAAGTTTAAAGAAATAAAATAAAAATCACTCACAGCACCAGAACTTAATTTTAATCATCAGATATAAACAAACAATGTATTAATCTAAAGAAAAAGCATAGCTTAGAAAAAAAATTGTGGGAAATATATAATCCTTGTGTTGAACTAATTCGCGCCCATATTTTATCCCACGTCTCGTGTTATATTGACCTGCTTTTTTTCACACGTGGGGGAGGGGGGGAATTTACAACAATGACTTCCTGAGAGAAACCGCCTTTCTACTACGATGTTCCTCCACATAAAAGTAATGATGAAAATTACGGCACTTCTGGATTTAAGTTACTGTCCAAAGTGGGATTCCAAAGATTGAAACATCCGCTGTCCAAATATTGACTTTCAGAGAGGCACACCTACGAAAATAGAGTGCAACTTAAATCACATGATCAGATGTAACGATTGCTTGGGTTTCAGAAATATAAAGTGCTTTAGAAGTATTTCATGTAAGGAATTTTGTAATATTTTCTTCTTGTCGTTTGCTGTTTAAGGGTGCAAAGACCTTTTCAAAGGAATGCCGAATTGTTTACATACCTAGAAATTTCTATGCAAATCATTTCCTTTAAATAATTGATTGATCTGTTGAAAGGTTGATTGATTAATCATTAAATTGATTTAATATTGCATTGACTTAAAGATTGATTTAATTTAATAGATTCATTAAATTAATAAATTAATTTTTTATATAGATTTAATTAAATTGATTTAACTAGATTCTTTAACTAGATTAACTAAATTAAATTAACAAGATTGGTATTTCATGTAAGGAATTTTGTAATATTTTCTTCTTGTCGTTTGCTGTTTAAGGGTGCAAAGAGCTTTTCAAAGGAACGCCGAATTGTTTACATATCTAGAAATTTCTATGCAAATGATTTCATTTAAATAATTCATTGATCTGTTGATAGGTTAAATGAATTAAATTAATTTAATGTTTGATTCACTTAGTGAGAGTTTTAATTTTATTGATTCATTTAATTAATAAGTGAATTTGTTACATAGATTTAATGATTGATTGAATTCAGTAAATTTCTTTAGGAAGGAAAAAGTAAAATAAAAAGTTTTTTCTAACATTAAGTGAATATTATTTAACAAAGGTGTACATCATTTAACTAAAATTAAAAAAAATATTAAACTTATAAGGGTGCAAAGACCTTTTCAAGGAATGTCGAATTGTTTACATATGTAGAAATTTCTACGCAAATGATTTCATTTAAATAATTCATTGATCTGTTGATAGGTTAAATGAATTAAATTAATTTAATGTTTGATTGATTTAATGATAGATTTAATTTAATTGATTCTTTTAATTAATAAGTGAATTTATTATTTTAATTAAACTGATTTAATGATTCATTGACTTAAAGATTTGTTTAATTTCATTGATTCATTTAATTAATAGGTGAATTTATTATGAACAGGTTCGAATACACTTCAAGATTTAGATTCCGATCTGATATGACTATTAGTGTAGGGCTAGCAACCTACTCCATAAAATGAAAACATCTCATGATTCTGAATCCTCAAGAAATAATTATTTTACTCCTGAAAATAATTAATTAAGATGACTAAACTTGAGGGCCGAGTAACTATCTATTACTGGCCATTGATGTTTGTAACGTTTCGGAATCCATTTTGAGCCATAGGTCCTAGGTCCTGTTTGATATAAATATTAGGCTTAGGGCTGACAGCCTGTAAAAAGAAAACATGTCATATTTCGAATCAGCCAGTAGGCAGACAGCCTTGGCCCACCAAAGGGCTGTTGCTCCATTGAAGAATAAGAAGAGGAAAACATCGACCATGATCAATTCATTATTCCTTTATAGCCAAATCGACCAAATTCCATCGACCAAATATAGTAAACAACAAGCGGAGAGAACTTTTAAGAAAATAAACATATACAAAAATATGCTTCAAAATAAGTTATTCTTCAAAAAAGTTATTTATATATTACTGCACATTTAAAAGAAGCAAATTACCATAAATTGAGATTTTTAATAATCCAGAAAACCACGCCCATTAAATCTTGACTGTATTTCGAATATTAAAAAATCATTAATTTTGCTGTAAATTCAAACTATGATCAATTGTACTTTCAGTCCTGAGTTGAGTTTCCCTGAGTTGATAGAAGCAGATAAGCGAATTGGATTTTCCGCGATTCACTGAGAAACACGATATCTGTAAGAAGGAACAATTAAAGTAAATTATTGCTTCAAAGTAAGTTGTTCGCTTACTGCACATATAAAAGATCAAATTTGCTTCAATCGAGGTTTTTAATAGTCCAGAAAATCACACCCATTAAATATTTCTAATGTAAAATAACCATCAATTTTTTTCTCTAAATTCAAACTACGATCAATTGTACTTTCAGCAACTTCGTTGCTGAGTTGATAGAAGCAGATAAGCGAATTGGATTTTCCGCGATTCAGTGAGAAACACGACATCTGTAGGAAGGAACAATTAAAAAAACCGCGAACTTATTTTCTTCTTTTTTCACCTCCCCATTCTGCTGTACTTGATGTGATTTCTTAAGGCTCCTGAATTATTTCACTCCTGAAAATACTAGGGCTAAAATGGCTAAATCTGTTGTCCGAGTAACTAGTGCTCTGGCACCTGTGGCATGGATGTTTGTAGTAGTTCGGAATCCACTCTAAAACGTCTAAATTGTCTCTGAAGGGGTGACAACCTACCCCGTAAAAATGAAATCCTCTCATTTCTGAATCCTCAAGAAAAATTATTTTAGTCCTAAAAATAAATTAAAACGACTAAACTTGATGGCCGAGCAACTAGCGGATGCCTTGGATGTTTGTAGTGGTTCGAATTCACTTTGAGCCATAGATCCTGCCTGATACAAACATTAGGCGTAGGGTTGACAACCTACCTCGTAAAATGAAAACATGTCATGTTTCGGAATCGGCTAGTAGGTAGGCAGCCTTGGCCCACCATGCGTCTGTTGCGTCATTGAAGAAGAAGAAAGGGGTAAACATCGACCATGATCAATTCATTATTCCTTTATAGGACAGTTAACGTAATAAATAAAAGACCCAGAGAACTTTTAAGAAAATAAATATACGATATATGTTAGCTAGAGCATTGCTTCAAAGCAAGTGGTTCTCTTCAATTTA
Organism: Caerostris extrusa; assembly: GCA_021605095.1. Classification (NCBI taxonomy): domain Eukaryota; kingdom Metazoa; phylum Arthropoda; class Arachnida; order Araneae; family Araneidae; genus Caerostris; species Caerostris extrusa. Next base: position 114,333 of record BPLR01021305.1, on the reverse strand, counting down.
TCCCTTTTACTGCATTTAAAAGAAATTAACCTGATGGCCAAATGGTTAGTGCTCTGGCGTTCGGTGTTGAGTCCTGGTGTTGCAATGGCATTTGTAGTGGTTCGAATCCACTTTAAACCGTAGGGCTCTGTTTAATATGATCGTAGAGCTCCTCGGGGGTAGTATACTTCGTCTGCCATCTTCAAGCTACACGTGCCCTCTGGGTAGTACTAAATGAGTAAAGCCCTTTGCTTATGGCATAAAGATAACAACCAGTTATTAAATCTAGCTATTAATCTAGTTTAATCAGTTATTAAAAGTATTTACCAGCTTCATTTGAAAAAAAAAAAAAGAAACAATTTTACCTAGGTTTGTAAGTTTTTGTGACTTTTAATAGTCCAAAAAAATCACACCCATTAAATCTTGAACTATATTTTTAATGTATAAAAAACCATTAATTTTGCTCTAAATTCAAACTATGATCAACTGTACTTCAGCAACTTCGTTCTTGAGATGATGGAAGCAGATAAGGGGGTAGAATTTCCGTCTGATCTTCAAGCTACACGTGCCCTCTGGGAAGTACTAAATGAGTAAAGCCCTTGTTCTCTGATGCATAAAAAGATAACAACCAGTCATTAAATGATAGTTAAATATAGTCTAATCAGTTATTAAAAGTATTTACCAGCTTCATTTGAAAAAAGAAAATTGAAAAAATTTGATCTCTTACTGTTTGTAAAAATTTTTGTGACTTTTAATAGTCCAAAAAATCACACCCATTAAATCTTGACTATATTTTTAAGCTAAAATTCCATTAATTTTGCACACATAAAAGATCAAATTTGCTCTAAATTCAAACTATCAACTGTACTTTCAGCAACTATATACCTAGATCATTGCTTCAAAGTAACTTGTTCTTTTACTTCACATATAAAAGATCAAATTTGATTAAATCCAGAAAATCACACCCATTAAATATTTTGAATGTAAAATGCCATTAATTTTGCTCTAAATTCAAAACTATCAACTGTACTTTCAGCAACTATATACCTAGATCATTGCTTCAAAGTAACTTGTTCTTTACTGCACATACAAAAGATCAAATTTGCTTAAATCCAGAAAATCACACCCATTAAATATTTTAAATGTAAAAAATCATTAATTTTGCTCTAAATTCAAACTATGATCAATTGTACAACTCGTTCCTGAGTTGATGGAAGCAGATAAGCGAATTGGATTTTCCGCGATTCAGTGAGAAACACGATAATTGTAGGAAGGAACAATTAAAGGAAAAGTATTGCTTCAAAGTAAGTTGTTCTGCTACTATTATATGTACAGTAAATAGAACAACTGAAAATGTCAATGTAAACAAATTTGATTTTTTATAAGATCAAATTTGTTTACATCGAGATTTTCCATAGTCCAGAAAATCACACCCATTATATATTTCTAATGTAAAAAACCATTAATTTTGCTCTACATTCAAACTACGATCAATTGTACTTCTTTCCTGAGTTGATAGAAGCAGATAAGCGAATTGGATTTTCCGCGATTCGGTGAGAAACGCGATATCTGTAGGAAGGAACAATTAAACAAACCACGAACTGATTTTCTTCTTTTCACCTCCCCATTCTGCTGTACGTGATGTGATCTCCTAAGGCCGCTTGTCCTTGCTGTTGGGGAAGTTGGTCGAAGGCCGCAGATGGGCCGATTACGGGTGGAGATGCCCTCGGGGATGGGTGGGATCCGCTCTCTCATCTGCCCTTATACGACAGCATCTCGTGTTTGTTAGAAATCCCTGAGATTCAATGGATGGGAAAGGTAGGAAAAAAATAATAAAAAAAGATTTATTTTAAAAAGAATAGATGAAGACAAGAATTTTTTTGCGCTGTAAAAGTAATGGAAAATGTGTGGATTTCGAAATTGGTCTTTTGAAAAGTATGGGGAGTGGGAGTTGTTACTAAATAAGCAAATAAATGAAGTTGCGTATTACAGATATTAAATTTATTAGATATCACAGAAAAATAGAGATAATATTAATTTAAAATGTTTTTGTAACTAAGGAGGGAAAGTAATACTTTGAGTTTCTTAGTGATTTTATTCATGATTGCGTTTAAATTTAAACGATTAATTGAATAAAGTCGCTTGGGTAAACGTTATGAATAAAATGAATGTGAACAAATTGAAATAATTGTTCAATGCATGGGAATATGTTAATAAATATGAACAAATAGGAATATATGAAATGAACAAATATGGATACATGAAATATAAACAAATATGAATATATGAAATGAACAAATATGGATACATGAAATATACAAAAAATATGAATACATGAAATATGAACAAATATGGATAGATAAAACATAAAAAAATATGAATATATGATATATAAGCAAATATGAATATATGAATAAATATGAACAAATTGGGATACGACAGGATCTCGTGTTGTTAGAAATCCCTGAGATTCAATGAATGGGAAAGTTAGGAAAAAAATAATAAAAGATTTATTTTAAAAAGAATAAAAGAAGACAGGATTTTTTTCCATTTTGGAATCGCTGTAAAGGGATGGAAAATGTGTGGATTTCGAAATGGGTCTTTTGAAAAAAATATGGGGAGTGGGAGTCGTTTCTTAAATTAATAAATAAGTGAAGCGTAGTGATAGGAAGTATTAGAGATATTAGATTTGTTAGATGTCACTGAAGAACAGAGATAATATTAATTTAAAATGTTTTTGTAAATAAAGGGAGAGAGTAATATTTTGAGTTTTTTAGCGATTTTATGCGGGATTGTGTTTAAATTTAAAATACTTGTTGAATAAAGTTACTTGCGTAAACAATATAAATAAAGTTAATGTGAAAAATTGAAATAACTGTTTAATGCATGGGAATATATTAATAAATATGAACAAATATGAATTTATGAAATGAACAAATATGGATATATGAAATGAACAAATATGGATATATGAAATATAAACAAATATGAATATATGAAATGAACAAATATGGATATTTGAAATATAAACAAATATGAATATATGAAATGAACAAATATGGATATTTGAAATGAACAAATATGGATATATGAAATATAAATAAATATGAATATATGAAATCAACAAATATGGATATATGAAATATAAACACATATGAATATATGAAATATAAAAAAATATGAATAGTATGAAATATACGAAATATAAAAAATATGAATATAGGAAATATGAATAAATATGAAATATGAATATATATGAATGTAAAATATGAATATATGAAATATGAATAAATATGAACAAATTGAAATAAACAAATACAAAAAAATGAAATAAATATGAAAAAAAGGAAATAAATATGAAAGAAAGGAAATAAATATGAAAAGAAAAGGAAATAAATATAACTTTCTATAAAAAAAAAACCCCGATATGTATGCTTGCATGATTTTTTATTTATTCAACTAAACATTTTGTTTCTGAAATGATATAAATAAATGTCGCTTATATTTGCATTTGTTGCATTTACTATGAGTACTGAACTGGAATGATAAAATTTGCCAGTTAAATAATTGAATACTGAATACTTATAAAAATTTGAGTTTGACTTGAAATTGTATTATATAAATCTTTGAATTATTATTATATAGAAATCGATCAAATACTGTGGTTTAGATTTATTTTAAAAAACTTTTTTTCACTAGGAAAATTTATGTTAACAATGTGGTATACTGAATTAATTTATCGAAGAAAGTTTACGAAGTACAATTTCATTTTCAATTTGGTACCATTGGTAAATATGGTTGAATACTTTTTCTCATTATGATATTCAATTCGCTGAAAATTATATTTGTAATTTAAGGAGATAATAACATTTTGTTTTATAATATTCCAAATATTATATAATAACTGTTTTGATTAAAAAATAAATATAAGCTGTACTTATATAAAATAGCTATGATAATTTCCTGCCTATTTCAAAAACATTGAATTTTAAAAGTTTCAGATAAATGCAAAATTATCCAGTTGATGTTGCAAGATGAATAGCATAGAACATTGTAAAAAAAATATTTAATTATGAAAAAATAGTATTTAAAAAAAAAGATTTAGTTATAAATTTATCTCAATTAGTTTACTGATTATTGTTTAACATTTTTTTTTACTAGTGGTAAAAATTTGAACCAGAAATTTATTTATGAAGAATGATATCTTTCAGCACAATTCGAGATTTGAATATGTACAGCAAATTTATTTAAAATTGACAAAATAGCAATTAAATTAAATCAAATATCAATTAGATAGTAATAAAATTAAATCAAATAGCAACCAAATAACAATTAAATGATTGGAATATTTTAATGAGTTTTTCTTTTTATTTGTTATCGTCTCATGCAATTTTAGACTACGTATCAATAGTGGACATAACTTCCGCTTTGTATACTGCTTTGAGGAAAGACACTAGAAAGTTGTTTCCCCGAAATTTGAATTTAATTTAAAAATGTACATTTAATTAATAACTTGTTTTTCTAATAATAGGACCTAATAATGGCACAATATTTGAAACAAACCTCCCATGACTAATATAGAATTAACACGTTCACTTTTCCAACCAACAGATTTTTCATTCTCCTTGCATAATCATGGAAGTTTCACTAGGCGGCTTTTGAATGGAGTTACTCAAATTTGGAAACAGGTCTCACTAATTGTTTATTAATTGTATTATGATTGTTAATTAATCAATAGATATAGCACTATATACAGAGGTGGTTCCTATAAGGTATTTTTTTTTTATTAATAAATAATGAAAATGACAGTAACAATGACACAGGCATTATTAGATATCAGTCCCATAATATATTATATATATATAATTATATTATCCAGTATGTTAATTTAGAAACAAGTTTCTCTAATCTCTTATTGATTGTATTATGATTATTAATTAATTCAATGATATAGCACTATGTTATATACATAGTTTTCTATAAGGTATTTTTAATTGATAAATAATTGGAAATGACAGTAACAATGACATTATTCAATACCAGTTCCCATATACAATATATATATATATATATTATATAATTACATTATTCAACATCAAGTTCATTTGGAAACAGGTCTCTCTAATTTTTTTATTAATTGTATTAAGATTATTAATTAACTAATAGATATAACACAATATACGGTTTCTACAAGATATATTTCCTTTTATTAATAAATAATCGGAAATGACAGTAACAATGACATAGACATTATTCAATATCAGTTCCATTATATAATATATACATAATTATGTTATTCAATATCAGGTCCATTTGGAAACAGGTCTCTCTAATTTTTTATTAATTGTATTATGATTATTAATTAACTAATAGATATAACACAATATACGGTTTCTACAAGTTATGTTTCCTTTTTATTAATAAATAATTGCAAATGACAGTAACAAAGACATAGACATTATTCAATATCAGTTCCATTATATAATATATACATAATTATGTTATTCAATATCAGGTCCATTTGGAAACAGGTCTCTCTAATTGATATTGAATAATGCCTGTGCCATTGTTACTGTCATTTACAATTATATTATTAAAAAAAGAAAATTACTTTATAGGAACCTCTGTAAATAGTGCTATATCTATTGATTAATTAATAATATAATACAATATATATATATTATATTATTCAATATCAGGTCCATTTGGAAACAAAAGTATCTCTAATGTTTTATTAATTGTATTATGAGTATTAATTAATCAATAGATATAGCACTATATGCATATAAGGTTTTTCTTTTTATTAATAGATAATTGTATATGACAGAATGACAGAGACATTATTTAATATCAAGAATCTGAATATCCACCTTTCAATAAGTTAAAAGGAGTATTGAGCAATGATTTGTAAACTCCTATTTACATATCAAGAGCTGTTTCTGGCAATTTTTCCTAATTATTTCTGACCTTCGTGTTTTGATAGCAAAATACGACATCAGGCATTTCAGAGTTGAATGGGCGTCATCATGCAAAATAATTCTATAGCATGTTCAAAACATTACGGCGGAATTCCTTCAGGGTGTATTCTTACAAAAAGGATTCATTTGCTCGTCGTAGTTCAGAGGTTACTATTTCTTTTGTGGACCGTGGTTGTTTCACGGTGTTGTTCTGACTGGGACAAAAACAGCTTAATTAACATCACCAGGTGTCGAAAATGTTATTTAAAGTAAAACTAGATAATTGACTTAAACAGAAACTAAAATTGGATAGTTTAAAAGAATAATAAATAAATAATGCCGTTTTTAAATTACCCTGTAATTATAATAATAATTAACCGAATAATAGTTAAATTATTTAAAAGTTAATACAGTCTTTTGATGATTAACTGAAGAATATATACTGTGCAGTGAAAAGTACTCTGTGCTTTTTCATGCTTCAGTAAAGTGAACAACGGTTGAAAAAGTTAACTTCGAAAGTAAAACTTTTAAAAGATAAAACTTAAAATAATTTGAAAATTTCTAAATATATTTTTAAAAGTTTTAACAAATTACTGATTAACTTTTTAATTATTGATATGATTATTTATAAGACGCTTTTAAATTACAGTGTAATTTTAATAATGCTTAAGCGAATAATAGTTAAATTATCTAAAATTTCATACAGTCTTTTGATGATTAATTGAGGAAGATATACTGTGCGATGAAAAGTACTCTCTACATTTTTATGCTTCAGTAAAGTGAACAATTGTTGGAGAAGTTTACTCCGATTATAAAACATCTTAAAGATAAAACTTAAAATAATTTTCAAGTTTCTAAATTATTAATTGATTGAGGAAGATATACTGTGCGATGAAAAGTACTCTCTACATTTTTATGCTTCAGTAAAGTTTGTTGGAGAAGTTTACTCCGATTATAAAACATCTTAAAGATAAAACTTAAAATAATTTTCAAGTTTCTAAATGTATTTTTAAAAGTTTTTAACAAATTACTGATTAACTTTATAAATATTGATATAATTATTTATAAGGCGAGTTTTTGGGGAAGATATTATTGTAGACGAAAATTATGTAATAAATTGCATAATTATTAAATAAAAAGTTCAGATAGGACCCTGGTACCAACTTGTATTGTTGATTTTAAACAGGATTTATACCTAAATAGTCTGTTCAATATAACTTGGGTTGGCTGTTAAATATTGGATCTGCGTTATGCTGTTTATACATGGGCCAACAGCAATGATAAATCTAAAGTTTCAGAGATTTTTTTGGCGTTGAGCATTTTCAGGACTCAGGAATTTTCTGCAGTTTCAAAGATTTTTAAGAACATATTATTTATCCCGTACTTTTATCAAGGCCAACGCTATGATAGGTTTTCCTGTGAGTAAAAATTTTTATTAAAAATTAACGATAATACAATATAAACACAATAAAAGGCTTATTTGACAAGTATTATAATTTTTATTATGTAAAGATAATAATAAGAGTATTTAATAGGTCAAATAATATATCTTGAAGTTTCTGTTAGGAATAAAACATAAAGACTAGATATAAAGAAACTAAATGCAAGTTTTATGGGGCTGATGGCTGAGTGGCTAGCTCTCTGACGCTTGGTGTCATATGTTTCGGTTCGTCCCCTGGCGATGACATGGATGTTTGTAGTGGTTCAGAATCCCTTGTAAACCATTGGTCCAGATTTAATACTGTGACTTAATTCTTACGACTGATTTTTAGTGACTGACAACCCTATTCTATTAAAAATAAACTTCTACTGTCTCTAAATCTTTCAGTAGGCAGACGGCCTTGGCCCCCATAGGACTGTTGTGCCAATGAATTTATATATGCTTTATTTAACATAGACCAACAAATAAAGTTTATAGAAATGAGATGAAATTGTTCAGAAATAAAAGGAAAATATTGGACTTGTTTTCAGCTTGTTGGGTTTCATAGTGGTAAAAGATAGGCAGTTGAGTTAGTAGTATGGCAGGTATAAGCGCATTAACTAAATTAACCGTTAATAATAACTTTAGTTAATGGGCATTTACTAATGTTATAGGCCAAACAGTTCCTTTCGATTGTTTGAAGATGTTGGTATAAGATGCAAAGTTCTCAGATAAGAGTGACCGTTCTAAATTGTGGTGGCAAATAGACAAAAATAATCTCCATCAAGTGCTTTTTTTGTAAATTGATCAACAAGCTTAATTGGGTCACGGACCTATGTGTAGAAGTATAAAATTACTCTTATTGGAAGAATTCCCACCAAAATATCATTATTTATTTTAACACTTTTTGTAAAGAAAGATTCCATTTACTTGGTCTCATCTTACGGCTATGATAACGGGATTTAATGCACAAAAACATGGAAATTTCTTTATGAATTTCAATGTTATGCTAATTTTTAACTTTGTTAAAATAACATGTTTACGTACATTTGATAAGTAGTTCATTACCACAGTGCGATTTAAATATTAATATTAGTTAAAAAAAAATCAAATAACAAGGAAATCCAAGCTTTTAAAATTGATATTCCTTAAGGAAGAAGAGCACCATTCATCAATTTCTTCCAGAAAATTTCGAAATCTTCATGCAGACTAACTTACTTTTTTTATCTTGTGAAGAACATGTCGATGTTGCAAATATGTAGAGAAAATTTTAATCAAGGCCAAATTTTGTAGGGAAGATGATCCAATCATTAGCATTTTAACCTTGAATTGTCTTGGAAATGATAGAAGATGCGTAGCAAGGGTAAATTACCAATGAGATGAGCTCTTATTACCCCCACACTCCGTGCCCAGGGGGGCTTAACGGATATGCGAGTTAAATTGCGCAATCACTACTAAATGTAACAGTATATAATTAGACCACCTCGCCTATAAAAGACACCATTATAGAGGATACTCTCTGTTGTGACACCCCATTCGCAGCAAAAGATTCGTCCAGTCATGAAGGTAAGTGTTGAGTGGAAATTTATTCCTTTTAACGATTTACTCTTTTATGGTATTCAATGTGTCATCTCTATTATTTATGAAACTAATTTCTTTTATGGGTAGAGTTGTGTGATTTATTAATTATATAAAAGAATATGGGGTTTTTCGTCAAAACGTGATGGCTGAGTGTCTGGTTTTGGTGCTACAGGTTTCGGGATCGCTGTGCGCGCGGTCGAGCGGCGGTGCCATGAATGCTTGTAGTAGTTCGGAATCTGGGGGCCTGATGGCCGAGTGCCTGAGCACTCTGGCACTCGTTACCACAGGTTTCGGGTTCGAATCCCGCTGGTGGCATGGATGTTTGCAGCGGTTCGGAATCCACTATAAGCCGTACGTCCCAGTATAATATGGTCGTAGAGCGTCAGAGCCTAATCAGGCTTCTCACCCACATCATTCCTAAACTGTAAAGGCAACTCAGCTCTAGGCACAGTGATATGGTGTGGTGTAGTACTACTAGTAGTAGTTCGAATCACTTTAAACCGTAGGTCCCGGTAATAAAACTGTGTAGCGTTGGGTGTAAAGGACAACCCTAGCCCGTAAAGAAGACAACATCTCCTGTCTCGAAATCTGCCTGTAGGCAGACTGACTTGGCCTACCATGGGGTGTTGAGGCCAATGAAGAAGAATATATATGTAAGTCACTATTATGTACTATATGCTATGACGTTATTCATATAATTAAAAATGGAAAGTTAAAAGGTGTCAGGTGAATGAATTTTTATTGCAATAATTTCTTTTTCTTTTAAATTGCTATAACAGCATTTTTTAATAGAGATTTAAATTTACCTTCCAAAGGCAATAACAGGTCATCATTAACGATATAGATGTCATAGATGGGGCCCGATGGCCGAGTGACCAGTGCTCTGGCGCTCGATGCCACAAGTTTCGGTTGGTGAAAGTCCTGGTGGTGCCATGGATATTTGTAGTAGTTCAGAATCCACTTTAAAACGTAGGTCCCGGTATAATAAAACTATAAAGCACTGGGTGTAGAGGACAACTCTAGCCCGTAAAAAGACAACATGGTTTAATCTGCTAGTAGGCAAACGACTATGGGGCTTTTGAGCCAATGCAAAAAAGAAGAATATATATGTAAAAAAGTATTACAGTATTATGTACTATATGGTACAATGTTATTCAGATAATTGAAAATGAATAACTAAAAAAATGTCAAGTGAGTGAATTACATTGCAATAATTTTTTTATTAAATTGCTATAATGAATTTTTAATAGGAATTTAATTTGCCTTCCAAAGACAATAACAGGCCATCATTAGCAAAGGAAATAATATTCCATCAATAACGAATGTAAAGGCAATCCATAGGCTTTCTTTAAAGACATATTTGCATGTCTCAATAGAGAAAAACACAATAAATGTCTAATAAGATGGGATTTGTATGGGATCATTCACAAATACTGTCATATTCATCATCACCGTTTTTAATGCAGGGAATATAATGCACATCGCTAGCATATTTGTGTTTACACTGTCTTGCAATCATTACGTTTTAACATTTAGTTGCAAGTTAAGAATCATTATCTTTTCCGCATAATTTTTGCATCCATATTGTTTTAAAGTTTGTATAGAATAATTTTTATTAATGTCAGTAAAATATTTTAATTATAATTAATGGAATAATCGAGTACTCTATTGAATAAATATTTTGCTCTAATCATGGAAAATAAATTAATAATTTATCGATGCAAGTATTTCATTTAACAAGTTCTGAGTTAATGAGTAATGATATTAAAAGTTCTCCTGAGGAATATAAAAAAAAATTATTTAAAACACTTTCAAGAAAGTTTCTTATCATATAATAAATCTTTATTTTCTATTCAGAAAAAAAAAAAAGATTTTTATAATTTTTGTTGTGCGTTATGTATAAAAAGTTATCGATTTTATTTAATAATGCACACACTTTCAAATTGTACTACTAAAATGACAGGTTTTGTTCTTAAGAATTTTCAATAAAATACTCCTTTAAATTTTCTCTTTACTGTTTGTACATAAATTTCGGTATTTGATAAAAATATACTGATGATTTGAAAACAGTTTTCTACCAGTTGCTGAAAAATTGTTACTAAAGCCTTATATTTTTATGATTGTAATAGGACAGATAAAATATATTAATAATAGAATTAGTTTAATAGTGTATTATATTCAGTTTCAAGAGAATAAAAAAGTAAGTATTTTTTACTCGCATTACATTTATATGCATTCTGTGTAAAAAGTATCAATTTATAATTTAAAACACTCGCGTAAAATATATTGCAACTTTTTTTGTAAGTTGGCAACAAGATGCTAAGTTGCCATGCAAAATTTGATAGCAATCGATCATTCAGTGAGTCAACAGGAGGTATTTTTTGTAATCAAATATTTTGGTGCTTTGTGATTTTTACAATGGAAAAATTAGTTACACAAAGAGTTTGCATTATATTGTTTCAAACGAAATTTTATGTGACAAATAGCTAAAAATGTTGCAGTAAACCTACGGTGAATGTGTATATCAAAAACACAAGCATATGAATGGTATGAAGTATTCAAAGAAGGCCGAGAAAAAGTAGTTGATTTGACTCGTTCTGGGCCGACTCGTTACAAAACAAGTCAAACGAGAAGAACCAGTAATTTGATTCGTTCTGCTACAACCGACTAAAACATCGACAAAATCAAGAAGTTGGTGGTGAAAAATGTTTATATGAATCTTAGAGAATGGGAACAAGATAAGAATGTATCTTTTAAGTCCGTTCATATCCATGACTTATATACTGATATTTACATGAAACACGTCGCCGCGCAAATGTATTTGAAAGATCACAATTTTGCCCAAAAAGAGCATCGAAAGTCACTGAAGAAATGATTTCTCGGGTTTCTGCATATTCTACCGTCATGAAACAAAACGAATGTCATTGATCAAGCACCCTATTCACCTGATATGGAACTTAGTGACTTTTCATGCTTCAAAGTTAAAACTATCATTTCAAGGGAGACATTTTGACTCGATTGAGGCCATAGAAGAAAATTCGCTGAAGGAACTGATGACTATATATTAATCAGCTTATCAAAAATGTATGAAGGAATTGATCCAGCGCTGTCATAGTTGTACTGCACTTTGAAATCGACAAAATAAAATTTGATAAATTTATTTTTGTGGATTTTATTTAACAATTCCGTTACTTTTTTTATACAGAATGTATTTTAAAAGTATTCTGCACTCTATTGTGTCCTCTCTTTACCTATGTGGTCATATGTTTCTAAAATTATTGTAGGAATGATGCTCATACAAATGTAATGATGAATACTATTATTAGTGAAAGGTGAGTTATTTTTGGAGAACTAATTTCACAAGCAACTTTAGAAAAGGCATAAAGATAGTCTCATTTAAAGATAATCATTGAAGTGCCTCTAAATTCCTAATGTCAAATAGCTATGAAATCTTGATTTTAATTCATATTTCAAATTGTTATATTAAAATCGATTGATTGTCCATCTTGTAAGATGTGTAATCATCAAAGACGTTCATCTAAAGAATTTTCATTGCTTTGATATGATGAATAAAGGTTATTATCTTCAATTTTGAAATTGTTTAGTAAACACGCGCTATACAGTTAGGAAAGATTTTTTTCATCTGCAAGTTTTTATGGAAAGACATAATCTCAGTCTAAACTTTGCATTTTTGTTGTTATGTTCGGAGAACACATTCTTATGTAGTTTAATATTACCAGAAAAACTGCGGAACGTATTTCGTCGTAAATTATTATAACTCTCTTGACTGTGACAATACATTTTTACATGAATGCTATTGTTTATAGGTTAAAACTGTTTTCGTAAAATATGATCACTTCCTGAAAATTGATTGGGTATATCCTTTGATACTCAATAAACAATTCAAAAACTTATTTTATGGTTATAGAGAAAAAAAGTATTTCTGATGCAAGACTACAGCTCTATTTGAACAGTCTCTTGAATAAATGAATTTTCCTGATATATTTGTTACTGTCATTTTTATTTCATAAATTATAGTCGGTGTATTCAACCGAAACGGCATTATTCAGTTTTGGAGCAATTGAAAACTTTTATGTCAGAAGTTTATCTTATCTTATAAAATACATATTTTTAGATGACACATTTTCTCAGTTTAGGGTATTATAGGTAATACTGATTTCTTCAGGTTTGTAACATAAACTATTAGGCATGATGCCTATTTGAAACATCACATCGATAGGTCTGCGTTGTTCCTGGTGCAATCCACAATTTGGAATGAATACGTCAGCGACAGATACTACGTATGGGATTCACAACCTCTAATTCCCTGAATTTTATAGTGTTTATCATAATCTTACTCGATTCTATTCGTTTATTGGGGTTTCCTAGTTTAAAAATCTAAGGTATGAAGACGTTACAGGCCTGTGTAGTGTTTTGTTTAGTTAAAAATTATGTTGATATGCATTTAATTATTCAGCCTAAATTTTAAAAAAATATTTTCTTCATTTTTTTCTTTTAAATGAGCACTCATAAATTTATTTAGTTTAATTTTAATGAATTTAGTTTAAAGCCAAGCATTATTGAATATTCTTCTTCTTCATTGGTGCAACACCCTTGGGCCAAGGCCGTCTGACTACAGGAAGATTTCAAGACAGGAGATGTTTTCTTTTTACGGGTTAAGTTTGTCAGCCCTACGTTCAACAGTCATATTAAACCGGAAGTTACGGTTTAAAGTGGATTCTGAACCACTGCAAAGCTCCATGGCACCTCGGAATGGAACCCGAAACCTGTGGCTATGAACGCCAGAGCGCTAGCCACTCAGTCATCAGGCTCATTATTGAATATTATTGGAAAATAAAAAGTTTTATGTTAATATAAAGTTAGTTAGTTAGTTAATTTTAAATTTGTTCCTCAATAACATAAAAATCATGAGGATTATAAATATAACAATTTTTTAATAAAATTAATATCAAAATTAGTAAAGTAAGTAGCTATTGAGAAAAATAGTAAATAAGTAGTAAAAAGTAGTATTAGTAGTGAAATGGTAGTAAAATAATAAAGTATCTTTTAAAAATTAATAAATAATATTGTAAGACAAATTAGTATTAACAAATATAAAAATTTAATTGAAATTTTATGAAAAATAATCTTTCTACATGGAATGAATATGTTATAACGTAACATTAGTCCTGAATTAAATTTCCAAAATTTATTTCTCGAATTTTCTTATGGTTTGATTAAAATTATGTGTTTATGATCAGTCAGTTAAATATTCGACAAATCAATTAATTATGATATTACCCCAGGTAGGAACAGTATAAATTTGCAGATCTGAAAGTACCTCTATATGGTTGAGGTTAATGGATTGTGTGAAACTTGCAAATGCTATCTCAAGAATGATTTTAAAAACGTGTTCAAGTGACCAAAATAATGCTTCTACTATTGAGGGATCGTTACACAGAAATTTAAATGAAAATACTTTTGCAAAAGTATACTTTTAATAATTTAAAATTGTACTCATTTAATTTATTACATTTATACATTACTTGACATTGGATATTCTTTATGGAGATAGTCATTAATATGTGGTATGCATTAACTGCAGGCAACAATAGTAACCTAACCTTAAAATTTCTTCAAAGAATTTAATTAATATATACATTGTTATTTTTTACTTTTCAGTATTTAGAAGTAAAATTGCTTTACAACAATTTGAACTAAATTAATTTATGTTGATTCCACTTAATTTTATAGTTATTATTTAATAATAATAATAATAATTTTTAAGGTATGAAATTACAGATTCTTAATGAAATTCCTTTATATTTAACTTTATTTGTTGCGGAAGTATAAAATTAAATGATGCTTTAAAATATCATTTATTAAAATTGCTTTTTCTTTCTCTGGATAATTTATTTAATTAGTTATGAATTTGTTCTAGGTTTAAAACATCTTTCGTTTAATATAATTTCAATGTTTTTTGTTGAATACAAGCTTTTTGTTTTCTAAACTACTACTCTTTTTAAATCTTTTCTACTAGTCAGTATTGAAAATGATCCCTAATTATTTTGTTACATGCTTAATGTTATATATTATATCACAATTTGTATAAAAATTATACGTTTACATTTGATTAAGCTGTATAACATTTCTAAACTAATAAAAACTTGTTTCAGGTTCTGATTATTTTGGCGTTAGCTGTTGCAGCACAGGGTGCTGTCGTTGTTTACCATCCTGCCTGGTGGCCTTCGGCTTCTGCGTATCAAGCAAAAGACGTAAGCGTTTTTATAACAATTAGCTTTGAAAGCGTTTTTTGTTTGTAAGTTAATAGCTTAATGTACGTATTTTAATAACGTTTAGTATTAATAGCTTTCGTTGATAACATTTTAATGATATGTTTACACTAATGTTTAACACAAAAAGTGTAAACAAATTCTTGGCTTTTAATATTACTTTTCTTTTAATCACAACTTATTTAGCTTTCGAAACAAAATAAATAATTTAATTATTTGTTCTTAAAAAAAAAAATTACTGTTTATCTTCATCACTTTTTAGGTCGTATTTTATTTATAATCTGAGATATCTAAGTGAAAAGTTATTAATATAAAATTATTTAATGGAAAGTCATATGATTAATTATACATAAATTTGTAATTGTTATCAGTTTGATAGCTTTGCAAAAATAAAATATTTTAAAATTTTGTCTGCGTTTAATTAGAAATTTTAAGAAAAATCTTTTTCTTAATAACCATTTAAAACTAACTTTAGAAATTATATCATATTCCACTAGAGTGAAATTTTTTTTAGCAATAAACAGTTTATTTTCTAATAAATATTTTCAACTATATTGGGTTTTTATTTGCTGCAATAAACAGTTAATTTAATTTAATTAGTTTGTAAAATTATTTGACAAAAGTAATTGAAGTGACATGAAATGAAACTTCTTGAACAATTAGAGAAGATTCAAAATCAGCAGCTTTTAGACATTTAAAAATTATACTTGAGGGGCTTCAATTTTGCATTTTTTTATCACTCAGTGTCATATTAATTGTGTTGGCTTAAAATGCATTTTATTAAAACAACTGAAAATACAGTCGAGTCAGTAAAAACATATAGTCGAATACATGTTCCTTATAAGCAACATATAAATGGCCTGATGGCCAATTGCTATCACTCTGGCCTTTGGTGCCACAGGTTTCAATTTCGAATCCTGATGGAATCATGTTAAACTGCAGGTCTCAGACTAATTAGCCTAAAAGTATGACCTTAGAGTGACAAACCAAATGAACATGGAATGTATTATATGTTTTAAATTTATTTTAATTTGAACACAATGCTTCTTTTTTAAAACCGCATAAACTAAAGTAAAGATTTGAAACACGTTTAAAATTTAATTCAATTTTGTAAAATAAATGAATTAACTAAGAAAATTCATATTTGAGGCGATCTCTCTGTATGATAAATATTTATGAACATTATGCAGTTTTTCACGAAGTGCTTCCACATACAGAAAAAATTACTACGACTATTACTACTACGGATTAATCTGCATAATTTGTTTTTCGTAAATTAATCAAATCACGTTTTCTGGTAATTTTAATGATCCCTATTCAATAATTAAATTAATTAATTACACTTGCACTGTTTGTATGTTCAAATACTTCACAACCAGGAAATGCTGAATTTGTACAAAAATGACTCAGCATAAATTATTTGTATAAATGTCTCTTTTTCATGATATATTTTAAAAGAACTCATTTTATTTTTATATTATCATTTATTACACATAAAGTTCATCATGACGTACATAAATATTCATAAAAACATATATTCCATTCATTTTAATATTTTTAGGATTCTATTTTTCATGAATATTTCTTTTCAAATAAATCCTTTTTAATTTTCAGAAATAAAAAATAATTTCAAGGCCATCCTTAATTCACATCACATTTACTCAAAGATTTCATTATATTTATAATTTATATAATGTGCTCACTGAATACTCGTTATATTGTTCAGTAACATTGCCATTTTTAATTAAGAAAATAGTTTTTACTAAACATATAGCATTAAATGAAAAGGGAAACAAACACATAAGGCGTTTCAGTAATTGTCTTCAAATGCGGAAGTTCATCTATCCCCTTTGTTTATGGATGGTCACATTCTTTTGTGCTTTTATTTGAGACGAAGGTATACCCTGCCTTTCCACCAAACCTTTTCACGATTTTGAATCCTTCCATTGTTTCAAATCTCTTAAATGATAATGCATAAAAAGCTGCTTGCTTTGATAGCATTTATGACGAATTAGGTGTGGAAGGTAAGAAAAAGGTATTAAGCTAAATCAAAAGTACTTATTATGGGGAAAACCACAGCATTTAGAGTAATTAAAGGACATAACTAGTGAAAAAAAGAAACGAAAACAGTTGTCAATTGTCATCTAATTGTATAAATTGTTGGAAGAAACACTGATGTTTGAAAAAATAGATGTAATGAACATTTAATGACACATGTCTGTTTGTTAATTTAGTCCCTGTTTTTAAAAAGAAAATTAAGTTCTAGTATTCTCAGAAATTTAGACTTAGTATAGATAAAATTACGAAAATATATTGTACAATTTTGGAATACAAATATCATTTGGAAAGCAATTTTCCAGGCAATATGTTTTTTGGCAAAAAAAGTCATTAATTTAATAATTATTTTTCAATTTTTTGCTGTAAATATATAAAAAAACCCAGAAGGATAACTTAATACACATCTTATGAAAAGTTTATTGAATGCCTTGTAGAAATGGACCATTCCAAAAGAAGATAATCATAGGTGGAGGATAGTGTCAGAGCCGTACAAACTGTTATACAAGATATGGCAATAAATTCCTCGGTAGGGAAAAATAATGTTCAGGAAACTGCAAAGATACCGCCTAACTCATAGATTTGACACAGAAAATAGTATGTATATTTACAAAATTTCAGTTACAATACTGTATGAGTTATTATTAATTTGCTATAGCTGGAAAAAATCCTTGAACAAGCGGGCTATGTAAAAAAATGATGGAATAAACTTTTAGTTGTTTTGGATAACAGGGTGGATGAAATCCGATTTTTGCTACACAGAGAGGCATGCGTTATTACACTGGACAATCGTATATGATTGAAATAAAATCATTGATAGTGCATTGATACATTTACTTCATAAGGCAGTTTGAATGTGTTTCATAACTACCATCATTCTCAAGAATTTTTTTTGAGAGTGTCTCTAATATGTTACTAGAAAATGTGCTCAGTAACTGCTCCGTGTTATTAATTTTCATGTTAGCAGATCAAAATTTATTATTATTAGATATCATAACTGAAGGATTAGATATCATATCATTTGTGGTGATGCATGTTCCCAGTGTAACATAGTAGTAACAGACATGAGCACGACATTTTTTTTTTGTTTCTTATAAAACTATTACTGAATTCCTTACCTAGGTTTTGCTTTATCCTAAGTTGCTTATTAGGCTACATTTATACTAACGTGTTCTGTTATTGTCTCTTACTAACATTATAATTAAATCTACTCAAAACTATCTGCAGATAGCTCATTGTAATTTTACACCAAACTATCTACAAAACTTGTGAAGTTCTTTTTTTGAGGTTTTGATTTGATTAAGGCATTATAAGACTGCAAATTGACTTGATATACCTTTGCAATGTGTATCGATTTCTTGTTGAAACCTGTCAAATGCACTCTTTCAGTTCTTTATCAAAGTATGTGGTTCATTTACAGTCTTATCTACGTGCCCAATTTTCTTCCTCCTGACAATTCTTCTATAGGAAACTAATTGTTGTAACTGGTAATTATCCTGTTGTGTGTGTAAGGGGTATTTCCTTTATTTTTTGTATGAATCCAGGAATGGTAGATAACCCTCCCGGTCACACGGTCAGGTCCAAAAAGAACCGGTCGGTTTTGGTGGGACCCTTTTTGGAGTTTTTGTGGGCAAAAAGGAAGACCCGTTGAAAGCAGAGCGAACGATCTGCGACAGTGCGTGAGCCTGGTACACAATTTCTTGCTGCGAGAATGGCTACTGGGATAATTTATAACATAAATCTATGTCCATCTTTGAATTTGCGGGGAGCATTCTCTTTTTGTTAAAGGTTTTTGAGGCTACTGGTAAATCACTGCCTACCCACTCATGGGAATATTTCATTTGAGGTATGCGTAATATTATGATTGCTTCTCTATAAAATTTTTTTTATTTAGTCTGTTTTAAGTGCCAATGTAAAGATCCTAAATTTGATTGTAATTGTATATATTAGTATTCATTAAAAAGTAAAGGTAAATAGTTGTTTGTTTAAGTATTAATTTTCGTATTTTTATTAATTGTTTTTATATTAATGTTAAATTATTTGGCCGTCCTACAGTATACATAGACTAACGGCATCATTTCTATGTCGGTTTTAACACTAATATTAATATAAAAAAAAAATACATCTTCTTAGCATCAGTTCGTTTTTGTATAATCTTTCTTTAGTTTTTAACTAGTATAAAGGAGGATGGCACAGTGGTCAATTTTTGAGATTTTTTTCCTTGTTTAAATGAAAATACCGATTTTCCTAAAAAGATTTTGTGAACGTTTTGTAACATTGTTGCTTATCCTATAATTATATTACCACAATGCTCAATGCATATGTAACAGATTAAAACGTACATGTCTTTCCTTGAAGTATACAAGTTTGAAGGATGCTGTTCATTCTGTCCCTATGTCTTTATACACTATTTTCTATATTAGTGAAATATACTAAATCGGGAAGATAATTAGTTTCCCATGCAGAAATTCAATATCAAACATAAAAATATATTAGTTTCCCTCTAATTATATCCTATTTTATACAGATAAAAAATATCAAAATTCCCATTACAAAATATACAGTTAAAATTACGCTTCTCTTTCAGGGACTTGGAAATTACGCATTTGGCCATCACAATGCTCAACCTGGTGGCCCATCTTTCCACAGTGAAACTGGTGACATAACAGGCAAGAAAGTTGGTTCTTATGGCGTCAAGGATGCTGATGGCAAAGTCAGAATCGTCGACTATGTTGCAGATCATGAAGGTTTCAAGGCCAACATCAAGACTTCTGAGAAACTACCTGAGGACCATCAAGATGCAGTTGGAGTTAAAACAACTGAATTGAAACCAGGCGAACATGTAGTGTATTCCCATCCATTGCCATACTATTATGTTGCATACTAGATGTTAATCCATATACGGAGGAAAATATCCATTTGTAAAATTCTGAATATTATATGAGCATACTTATATTAAATGAACCATATATGAAATATCAGCAATAAAATTTTTTGTTAAGTTTTCTCTTTTAAAATTTCTGTGTAATATTTCAGCTAATTATGTCATAGTTATAAATTTTTAGCGAATTTATAAAACTACATAAAAATTTATAATTGATTTTAAAATTTATTCAACTATATATTTAAATAATTTTAAAATTTTAAAGTTTCTTTTGCAGACATATTTTAAAATTTTTTCAGCTTTTAAAATAGTTAGTTTTAAATAACTAATCTTTTTTTTTATATTAGATTTGTAATTCATAAATTTATATGGCACGGAATAGAATAAATTACAAAAAAAAAAAAAACATATATTTCTTTATATATGTTCTTTTTTATTAAGATCTTATTGAATAAACATTATTACATAAAAATTAAATTTCAAATTCTTTTTTAATTTGATTTCGTAATATTTTGCTTTCAATTTTCATTAAAAATATTTGAAATTTCAAAATTTTAATTTAAAATACATTTTACATTTTTGGATTTTAGTTTAAAAAAATCATGCAAAATGAAAAAAAAAAAAATAACAATTAAATCTGAAGCAAGAAATAATTAATTATATTCTTCAGCAAGTTCCCATATTTTAAAATTTTCTTTCCTATTATAATCATGGATTGATTTTCTGCTGGAAAATCTATCCACAAAATTAAATAAGATAAGATAAATATATTCTAGGACGATAGGACGATAAATATATTCTGACGTGTGGTAAATGAGATCACCAATTTGTTACATCTGCAAATATTTAGGAATAAAAATATTAAAGCTTTCAAATATAATAGGCCTTATATAAGAAAATATAATAAGCACTAAATAAGCAAATATAATAATCACTAGATAAGCAAATATAATATACATTTATTAAAGCTTTCAAATATAATAAAATAATCATCTAAATAATAAAAATGCAATAATTATTTTTTTTCAAATCTTACAAAGAATGATTTTCATGTTTATTAGCAAATGTTTTTGTCTAAATAGCACTAATTTTTGCAAAATTCTCCAAGTTAAGTCAGATATTATCAGATTGTTTACCAGTTATTCTTCTTACTTTACCAATTATAACCTTAACCTTACCAGTTATAAATTACTCAGTTAAATAGTTTAAGAATTTTGTTTTTTATAAAAGGAACATTCTTAATGTATGTTTATCAGAAACAATTTACTTTTATGTTAATAACATGTTTTATAATATGATTTTTTTACTAGTTTTAGTATCATTCGAAAAAATTGTTATTTATTTAAAACAAGAACACACACTAAACATTTACTGAGTTTAAAGTAAACTGAGGAATTATTAAAACCGAGTTAACATATTAAATTTCTTGTCATGTGTGTATCAATTATAATGTATGAAAAGTAAAGATTAATGGAATTGCAAAATGATATTTAATCACATTTTTTTTTTATTTTTAAATAAATTAGCCTTTTATAAAATTACGATTAAAAAATATAAAGTAGCTTTTAAATTTAAATACCAACACTTTATAATATCTGTGGATTATTATTGAGTAAAAGAAATTATCCTTTAAAAATGAGAAATTATTGTTTTGGAAAAGAACATGTAAAATATTAAAAACAAAGATCAAAGGACTGTTAAGTAATGTTAAACCATCAAATGATAAATTGAGCCTTTTATAAAATATCTTTAATAAACGCCTAGATTAAATAAAATATGTTATAAAGTAATGTTTAGATTTAAATATTAATACTTATTTTTAAAATCTGTTATCTAATTCGAAAAAAGAAAATGTCCCAAACGAAATACTAGAAATATCTGTCTTGAAAAAGCACATCTAAAACGCCTGCCTTATTAATATTAGTTTTATTAAGCATTCAAACTATTATTTGATATATGCGGTGCTTTCCAACAGTTAAATATTTAAGTTTTAACATATAGAATGAACACATGTAATTAAAAATAATATAAGCAGTAAACTATATATAAAACAATTTTTACTTTTTTTTGTTAAATAAAAAAATTACATAAAAATCGCATAAAAATTATCAACTAAAAGATTTAACAGGGATAATTTTTAAGTACAACAAAACAAAACCTGAAATTTAAGAGTTTAATATAGTATATTTCCATTTCAATACCTTTAATTGATAAAATATTAATTAAAAATTACAAAATGTTTTATTAAAATTATTAAAAAAAAAATTTGAGCAAGATAACTATGTATAAAAATTAATAAAATAAAATAATCATTAAAAAATAATTATAGAAAAAAAAATTAAATTGCTAACAAGTATTTAAATCATCAGTTTTTATCATCATAACCTTTTATCATCATTTTCAGATTTTATTTGAATTTTTTTATATTTCAATTTTATGACAATATAATTCCTTGTTTAAATAATTTAATTTTAATATTCATCATATATCAAAATATTTGAAATTAAAAACCCGCATACATTAAAAAGTTACATTGATTTTTTGTTATCAAGTACACTCATGTCCATAAATTAAGGTTAATGAAGTTCAGGCAAAGAAAGAGACAGAAGCAAAACAAATTTGACTTATTTGTAAAGTCTATTTATTAAACAAAGGTAAAGAGCAAAAAAAGATCTATATGTTTGACATAATTAATAAAAATTGCGATTTTTACTACCTGGAGCAAATTTCAAAAAGAATCTATTTACAAAAAACAGTATAACACGGTTAGTATGATGGTTAATATGGAGTATGTCTCCGGACGATGCAATACAGGCCTTACAATGCCTATGCATGCTGAGTATCAAATTATCAATCTGATCTTGGGGAATATTACACCACTCATCAAGCAATGCCCTCCGAAGTTCCAGTTGACAGGCGGGAGGGTGATTGACGGGCTGCAATTCGTCCGCCAAGCATATCCCACACATGCTCTATTGGATTCAAGTCCGGTGAGTATGCTGGCCAATCCACACGGTGATATCCTCCAATTGAAGGCATTCGTCTACAATGTTTGCACGGTGAGGACGGGCGTTGTCATCCATAAACAGACATTCAGCACCCATGGCGCCCCGAAACAAACGTATATGTTGTTCCAAAAAGCGCTGTTGTTCCTTTTAAAGCGCTTGTGAACAATTTTACTTCTTTGCCACCATTCCTATATACCCACTCTCTTACACTCGTCATTGTGACGTACTATCCGCGCCATCTGGTGGTTTCCTGTAATTTGCATATTCTTCTTCGAGATGTGTGATAATTCTACAGGTGAAATTTTTATTTTAGAGTTCAATTTCTGTGCGATTCTGAATTATCGTTAATTTATGGACATGAGTGTAAATAAGCATTGACACTATTGTAAAATAAATTACAAAACGATATCGTCATAAAAAATGAATTACTACATAGCACTAATTCACTTTTTAATTTATTATAAGAATATAATGATTCGGATAATAAATTCGGAGAAAAAGAATCGGAATTTTAATTTATCAATTTGTTATAATCGCCAATTTAAGCATATTTTATTATCAAAACAGAGAAAAATACCACCATATTGCCTCTTACTTTTCATTTCTTTATTCAGCTTAAAATTTATTTACTATTTTTCCAAATCACGATTCTGAAAAATAAATAAAGTATGTATCAAATATGAGTATAAAGAGCTTATACACCTTAATCTTATAAAAGAAACGTATAAATATATACATTAAAAACTTATCAAATTAAACTTCTAAATAAATTTTGTATTTTTCATCAAGAATTTCAAAAAAGGCATTACCATATTAGAATTATTTTATCTAATAAAATGCAGGAAAAATAATTTTTAAATTTAATTATTTGGAACGAATAAAATATAAAACAAACTAAAAATTGAAAATATATTTTATTAAGAAATAGATTTTAAAAATTAGTAAATTTTTA
This sequence comes from Caerostris extrusa, assembly GCA_021605095.1. Taxonomy (NCBI): domain Eukaryota; kingdom Metazoa; phylum Arthropoda; class Arachnida; order Araneae; family Araneidae; genus Caerostris; species Caerostris extrusa. The sequence goes on along the minus strand of BPLR01021305.1, from coordinate 90,204 downwards.
GCTAAATATTTTCCTGACTTTTGAACTAAAACAAGAAATATTAAAATAAATTTTCATAAAAATCTTTAAACTTCAAGGAAAAAAAACTCTGTTTGAAAAACATTTTAAAACTATTAAATTACAAATAAATAAAATTTATTCTTCTTTACAAACTTTAAATCCATTTAATTAAATATATTAAATTAATTTATCTATTCGTTATAATTATTTCAAGATTTATACACAATTTAAGAATATTTATTACAAAAATACCTATTTACCTTTTATTTTTTGCACTTTTAAATTCAGTTTAAAATTTACTTACTATTTTCCGAAAACACGCTTCCGAAAATAAATAGAGTATCTATTAAATTTTTAGTATAAAAGAGCTTATACACCTTAATCTTATAAAAAAGAAACGCATAAAATAGTATATTTAAAACTTATCAAATTAAACTCCCAAGTAAATTTGTATTTTTCAACAAGGTTTTTCAAAAAAAAAAAAAAAAAAATTACCATATTTGAATCATTTTATTTTATAAAATGCAGAAAAATAATTTTTAAATTTAATTATTTGGCAAACGAATAAAATACAAAAGAAATTCTAAAATCAAAATATATTTTTATTAACAAATAAAGTATAAAAATTCAAATAACTTTTAAATAAATAGTTTCTGACTTTTGAACTAAAACAAGGAATATTGAAATAAATTTTCATAAAAATCGTCTAACTTAAAAAAATGTTTAATGTTTTGTTAATCGTTATAATGTTAATTAAATAATGTTTTATGTAAAACATTTTAAAACTCTGAGTGACTATCGATAAAAATGAATTTTTCTTTCTTAACAGTCTTTAATACTAACAAACATCCATTTAATTAAATATATTAGATTAATTTATCTATTTGTCATATTTTACAATTTAATCTCAATTTAAAATATATATTATCAAAACAAAGAAAAAAAACCACCATATTACCTCTTATTTTCCGTTAGTTCTTAATTCAGTTTAAAATTTACTTACTTTTTCCAAAACACGATTTTGGAAATAAATAAAGCTTATACACCTTAATCTTATAAAAAAAACCCGGCATAAATAGATATATTTAAAACTTATCAAATTAAACTCTAAAGAAATTTTTTCATTTTTATTAAGGTTTTTAAAAAAAAAAAACCATATTTGAATTATTTTTTCTTATAAAATGCAGAAAAAATAATTTTTAAATTTAATTATTCTGCAAACAAAGAAATTATAAAATTAAAAAAATGTATTTTTATTAACAAATAAATTATAAAAATTTACCAATTTTAACTAAATATTTTCTTTTTGAGCTAAAACAAGAAATATTAAATAAATTTTCATAAGTATCTTCAAACTTAAAAACGTTTGTAAAACATTTTAAAATGATTAAACTACCCATAAAAATAATTTATTCTTTCTTTACAATCTTTAAATCTGTTTAACAAAAATCCATTTAATTAAATATATTAGGTTAATTTATCTATTCATTATAATCTCAATTTAATCCCCAATTTAAGAATATTTATTATCAAAACAAAGAAAAAAAACACCATATTACCTCTTACTTTTCGTTAGTTCTTAATTTAGTTTAAAATTTACTTACTATTTTCCAAAACCGATTCTGAAAATAAATAAAAGTATCTATCAAATCTGACAATAAAGAGCTTATACACCTTAATCTTATTAAAAGAAAGGTATAAATAGATATATTTAAAACTTATCAAATTAAACTCTAAGTAAATTTTGTATTTTTCATCAAGGTTTTCAAATAATTTTTAAATTTAATCATTTGGCAAACCAATAAAAATATAAGAAAACTATAACATTCAGAATATATTTTATTAAGAAAAATTTTTTAAAGTTTACTAATTTTTAACTAAATAGTTTCTTGATTTTGAACTAAAACAAGAAATATTGAAATAAATTTTCATAAAAATCTTCAAACTTTTAAAAATAAAAATTTGTAAAATTATTTTAAATGATTAAATTACCAATACAAAAGAATTAATTTTTTTACGCGTCTTTAAATAAATCATTTAATTAAATATACTAGATTAATTTAATCTATTCGTTATAATTATTTCAAGATTTAAACACAATTTAAGAATATTTATTACAAAAATCACCATATTACCTTTTATTTTTCGTTTTTTTAATTCAGTTTAAAATTTACTTAATTTTTTTCAAAACACGCTTTTGAAAATAAATGAGAGTATCTAATAAATTTGAGTATAAAGAGCTTATACACCTTAATCTTATAAAAAAAGAAACACATAAATAGATACATTAAAAATTTATCAAATTAAACTCCTAAGTAAATTTGTATTTTTCACCAAGGTTTTCAAAAAAGAAAATTACTATTTTAACTGTGTAACAAGCACTAATCGCTGTCTTCCGAAATGCTATTTTACGAACGAGGAAATGCAAATGAGGGATGTCAAATTGATGCACAAAGATGCTTGGTGAGGAAGCTAAACAAAATCATCAAAATCTGGATCAAGGCTGCCAGCGGACACCTTTGTGGTGAATGTCGCCTCTTGAACAAAGTATAAGAAAAAGCCACAGGTAAAAAGAAAAATTCCTCGATTAAAATCTTTTTCTTATTTTAGCATAAATTCTTCAGCAGTTTGACGTAAAGACGAATACATATATTGACATATTAACCAGTTTTTAAGATATAAAAAAAAAATTGAGATGTCTATTAGTATAAATACAGGAGAGATTTCCAGTAGCAGTACTCTGATTATCTCAGGCAATCCAAGAAAAACTAAACATGAAGGTAAGAGTGCTTCAGATATCCTACCGGGGTATTTAGTTACCTAATACCTATAATATAGCTTTGGATTACTGTATTTATGAATGAAAGCAATTGCAAATTATGTTATTTAGATATTAAATTGAAATATTATTTTATAATTTCTATAAATCTATAAATGAGTGGCTAATTCAATACAACTAAAACTTTTTTTTTAATTTGGAAACTTTATTTTAGTTTTTTACAAATGTCTAATATTTTTACATGTTGTCAATCACCAGAGGAACAATAGATCTGTAACAGATTCAGTTTTACCATTGGTGCACGAAAGAAGGCTTGTACTTTAGCCCAACTTTTATCACTGCAATCAAGAGTGAAACCCCAGTGTTAAAATCTGGATAGTTACTGGTTTGCACTATTTTGCCACCTTCCTTGAGCTCAACTAAAGAATTTTCTGAACTATTGATTTACTTTGCCCATCTTATAGACAAAGGAATATCTTTGCACATCTATAGACATGTGCATAGACATTGGGAATATTGTTTCTGCTTCACTTTTCTGTTTTCAAGTCGAGTAGCACTAGTTTGAAATTTGAATATCTACCAATTAATGCTTCTTATTGGAGTTAACCAACAATTAACCCCATCCACTAAATATATTATATAAACATTCATTATCATTTTAGTGATAAGGCTTATTTATGTTTACATAATACTTCTGTAGTAAATAAAATATTATCTTTCTTACTTACTCAAATTTTAGTTATTTAAAATTCCCCACAATGTTTTTAGCTTTCAAATTAGATATATTTAATCACAATTAAGACAAAAGATATGTGAGAAATTAAATTACTTACATATGTTTTATTTATTTTCCCTCAACAATTAAAAAACATATTTATAAAAATATAATGTTATGTTACACTTTTATACGCTGACCATTTGTCATGATTTTTTTTTTTTTTGGAATAGAAGAACATGAAGTTTGTTGAAATGCAGTAAACAATAAAATATATTATTTTTAATTACTCCTGTAAACATTAAAACATGAGTAATATATTAATATTTTTTCGTTTATTGTTGCCTTAGTTTCATTTTCTTTATTGTATATAATCATAAAAGTGTACAGTACATTGAATTATTATGAATCTTTTATAAAAAACATTTTCAGGTCCTCATTTTGTGCACTCTTATTGCTGCTTCACAAGCAGCTATCCTTCTGGGAACTGGAGCTAGTGCTCAATACCGAAGCCAAGATGTAAGTAAATAGCATTATTTTAAACAAATATTACTTCTTCTTGAGCCTTGTTTTTATATTTAATGTATTAAAAAAATGTAAATAACAAAATATAATGTAATTTTATGAAAAAAAAAAAAAAAAAAGAGCAATACAAATTTTTTTTATTATTGTCCTTAGAAATGAATTATTTCATTTAAAATTGTAAAATGTTTTTGTATATATTTTCTGAAATTTAAATAATAGTTATATGCAATAATGTTATTTAACATAAGTCTAATACGATGTTTGGCTGAGCTATATTTTTCAAATAATTAATATTTTTATTATGTATTTATGCTTCACTGCTTTAGATATTTTTAAGTTTTTATACTTCAAAATTATACTTAAAATTAATTTTGTTATTTTTTAATATGTTTTAAGTTATTAAAGTTGTATGTTTCAACTTATTGGGTGAATATCATATTTCAAGAGTTTAAAGCATTTTAATACTTCATCTTTTGCATAGCATCTCAACTAATTGGATGACTATCTGTTTCAACAGTTTAAAGCATTTAATGCTCATATTTTGCATAGCATCTCAACTAATTGGGTGAATAACATGTTTCAACAGTTTAAAGCATATAATGCTTCATCTTTTTACATAGCATCTCAAATAATTGGGTGAATTCATTTTTCAACAGTTTAAAGTATTTAATACTTCATCTTTGCATAGCATCTCAAATAATTGGGTGAATATCATTTTTCAACAGTTTAAAGTATTTAATACTTCATCTTTTGCATAGCATCTCAAATAATTGGGTGAATGTCATTTTTCAACAGTTTAAAAGTACTTCATCTTTTGCATAGCATCTAAATAATTGGGTGAATGTCATTTTTCAACAGTTTAAAGTATTTAATACTTCATCTTTGCATAGCATCTCAATTAATTGTGGTTTTTTCATGTTTCAACAGTTTAAAGCATTTAATGCTTCATCTGTTGCATACAATAATCTTAATTCTGATAATTTTCCAGAACCTTGGTAACTATGCCTTCGGCTACAATGAGGGCCACGCTACTGGAGCTACCTTCAGAAAAGAAGCTGGTTCCAATGGAGTAGTTGCTGGATCCTACGGACTCTCTGTTGCTGACGGTCGTCAACGAGTAGTCAATTATGTTGCTGATGCCGCCGGATTCCGTGCTGACATCAAGACCAATGAACCAGGAGTCGAACCCAAGGACCCAGCAAACACTGCCATCAACAAGGCTACCCTTCTCGCTGCTCCAGCTATAGCTTATGGTGCCCCTCTTGCCTATGCAGCTGCACCAGCAGCTGTCCACGTTGCAGCTGGACATCCTTTGGGAGCCTACAGTTACAGCACTCATGTTGGTCATCATGGTTTGGGACATCTCCTCTGGTAAATGGAACCTTATTGAAATTAGAATAAAGCCATTTTATTAAGAATTTTTATTAAATTAACCATCAAATTCTGGAGCTACAGAAATGGGGCTTTGGTGCCATGTATTTAAAATTCGGAGATGTTTTTAAAATTTTTTTTGTCTGTTATAATCACCAGAAAACTAAAATAAAGATTATATATTTTTTTAATTTATTGTATTTTCATTTCTTTTTAAAACATCATTTAAATGAGTTACTATACAAAAGGATCAAAGTATAGGTATATGCATTCAAAAAAAATTTAAATTTTGTTGATCTAAAGGAAAATATGTTACTTGTTTACTCAAATAAAATTTTAAAATTATAAATACTACACAATAATGCTACTTAGATTAATAAATACCACAAAGCAATACAAATGCTGCACAAATACTATACAACAATACAAATACTATACAACAATATAAATACTACACAACAATACAAATACTATGCAACAAGATAAATACTACACAACAATACAAAAATTATACAACGATATAAATACTACACAACAATACCAATACTACACAACAATACAAATATTCTACAACAATATAAATACTACACAACAATACAAATATTATACAACAATATAAATACTACACAACAATATTACTTAGATTTAACAGTAAAAACATTAAAATCTCTACTCTATTAAGACAGAAAATTCAAGTATGCTACTTTTAAATAATAAAAACTAAAAATATAGTAAAAGCAATTCGAAATTTCGATGAAATTTCCGAATATTTTTATCAATGGTTTTAAAAAATTGAAAGATTGAAAGATAGCAAAGATTAAATCTTATTTAAAAACATTTTGTTGTAATTCAGTATATTGCTACATTTATATTTCATGAAATGTAAAAATAGGAATAAAAACACTACTCGTATATATGAGGTCCAAACTATTAATAACGTAATCTAAAATCACGTTGTTATATTTAACTTTATTTCTGAAAATAGTGATTTTATGAAATAAAAAAATTTTGCACACTTCAAATTTCCTTTAAAAATTATAAAAACATTAATGCGAAATTAAATAAATTTGATATTTTCTTGAATGAAAAAATGTGCCTTGTATAATCTAAAATAACACATTTTTTATTTAATTAAAATTTTTATAATGCAATTTAAAATACTTGAAAATCTCTGTGTTATTAAAAAATAATAAATAAATAAACTGAAATAAAATAAAGATAAAATAAATTAAAAAATAAAAATACAGGATTTTCAATCATTAGTCATCTTTTATAAGAAGGAAAAAAATTGTCTCACAAAATATTTTTTTTTTTTTTTTTTTTTTGTCTATACTGCTTTGGTCACTTTTCAACGAAACCAATAGGTCAGTAACTTAGCTCGTCAAGCAAAAATAATAAATAATAAGTACTAATAATTTAGAAATAATAAATAATAATAAACTAATAACTAAAATTTTTATAAATAATAAACTAATAATTTAGAAATAAGAAAAACATTATTACGGAATTTTTTTTTTAATTTGATCTTCAAAAGCATAACAGCTTAGCTTTGTATCTTAATTTTAATGTTAAAATAATATTTTGATCTAAACTGCATAAATTGAAGGAATTTAAATAAGCGTAAAATTATTATTAAATTATATTTATGACAAAAAAGTATGCAGAGTTATTTTATTTCGAAATATTAAGAGTGCTGCATTATCTATCTCCTACAAGCATCCAACTAAAATAAAAGTTAAACATTTTATAAAATGAGTCAGAAAAGTGATTGTATAGAAATGTCGAATTAGAATTAAGAAAACTATTCAGAAGGACGAGAGGAGTATCCTGTCATCAAAGACAAGGTCATCAAGTGTCACAATCTTATCAAGAAACTATATAAAACTATTGCAAAAAAATATTCAGATGACAAAACAAGTTTTATTTTTTAACGAGTTATATTGTATCTTAATGGATTCATGGAACGTTAAACCAAATCACAGTGATTATTTGTGAAATTTTACTGTAGATGTCAACTAACTTTTCTTTTGTAAGAAACATTATAATGGTGATGCTTTTCTTATATCTTCAAGGACTAATAAAAACATACATAAGCATAAAAGAGTAAATTAATCTATTTATTAAAAAAGATCAAGCTTATACATAGATTAAGAAATATATATTGGACAAAAAGCATTGATTGAAGATTATTTTATAGATAAGATGTTGTTTAAATAGGAATACGCACATTAAGGATGCTCTGGCTTTTTGAAGACCAAGGTCCAAATATCAAGACTTGAGAATTAGCAAACATTTATTAAAAACAAATTTGTGAATTATTTGTTTCATATTTTTCTTCATTGAATACTTATAAAAAAAAAAGTAACAAAGGGGCAGTAAAAATTCCCAATACAATATAAAATGAAAATTATGCAAAAAAAAAATAAAATAAAGAATTTTGTTTCATACCATAAATATGTATAGTCTTCAACTGGTTGCTGATTTCTTATTATTATGATTGAGTGACCAGCGTTCTTGCTCTCTGTACCACAGGTTTCGGGTCGACTCTCTGTGGAGCCATGGATGCTTATCGGAATCCACTACAAATTGTAGGTTAAAATGTATGACTATTAAGTATATGACTTACAGGTTAAATTGCATGGCTGTAGAGCTTTCGGCGTAGGGCTGACAACCCTACAGCGTAAAAGAAAAAGCACCTCATGTTCCGAAATCTGCCACTAGCAGACGGCCTTGGCCCAACTTGGGAATGTCCCATTGAAATAGGGAAAAATTATTCAAAAATATGTATGTATCAAAGAGAATTTAAAATTTTTAAGTCATTATTGTCAATTTATGTTAACTCCAGAATGATAAAAGTTTTTATACATTGTCATTCTTAAATAGTTTTGATGAATGTTATTTGTCTCATTTTGCATGTCATTGAACTCATAATTATAATGATTCGTGGTCAAATAAATCTATTTTTTGAAAATTAAAAAAAAAAAATGGTTAGCAGAAGAAACTTTAACGAGTGAGGAAAAAATAAATAAAAAACCCACCTAGATCGTGACACAGCAACCTGATTTTATGTTTATGACTGCTGGAGATTGAGTATTTGTTCAGTTTCAGTAAAGAAAAAAAAATATTTAAAATAAGAAAATAAATATATGAACGAATAAAAGAAATATTTTCATAAATTCTAACAAAAAAAATAATAATAAGTATAATGACATTTAACTTAAATATACGTTGAAATTTGTAACGCATTAATAAATTAATAATTAATTAATAAATACTCAAAATATCAAAGCCTTTTCAGGATGCTTTCGCGGGTTTTAATACATGTAATTGTTTTAAATTAATTTTCATGTACGTTGATAAATGTATTCAAGTCACTGATTAAAAATGTATTAAAAGATTAAATGAAAAAAGTATGCATTTTTACCAAACTAAATTATGCATATAGTTAGTTTGGAATTTTTAGTTAGGAAATTGGAATTGGTTAGTTTGCATTAAAACTATATATGCATATTTGAAATAAAATTTTGCTAAGAAAATTACATTTGTAATTCCTGCACTTCATGTAAAATTTGGCCTCGTTATATATTTTTAAAGAAATTATTAGTCATTTATTCATTTTATATAATTATGCATGAAAAAAATATTTCACTTATAAGTTTTATCTTAACATGACAAGTGGTTAAAGACTTTGCTGTTATTTATGCTGTGAGGTGCGGAACATTTTGATATAGCACCAGACAGCATGTGGAGTTAACGTGTTCATTATTATTGAAAAAATTTCAGACAACCAGCATACCCACACAATTAACTTTCCAGATTTGGTCCTGAAGTGTTTGTTATCTAATCAAAAATAAAAAATTATTAGGATTAGATAAAATGCAGACAGGATGTGTGAGACAGACACATTCAGACAGATAAATGAGACAGACAAATTCATATACCATCTGTAAAAAGAAATTTTAATGACAAATTTTAAAAAGGAATTTATTAAAAAAATTAAAATATGTTACTTAGAAGAAACCACCCTAAAAATCATTATTTACGAATAATTTAAAATTAACAAATAATTAACTGTTTATTCAGTATTCAATAATTTGAAATATTCTTTTGAGCAATTTTATTAAAAGGCATTGTAAATAAAGGTTGTATTATTAAACTATCAGATAATACTGAAGAAACGCGTTTACAGTTAAAAACATAAGGTGTAAAATAAAAATATACTCAAAATATTATTTAAGATTTCTTTGCAATATGAATAATAATATACAAAAGTCTTTTTTTGTACCATTAATTAAATTAACTTTTGGAAGATGGGCATATGATTGAGTTGATTACAATGGAAAACTTCCCACTGAGGTCTTTTGTCCATTTTGTTTTACATTACAATAATCATTCTTTAGCAGCACGTGTATTTAAATGTGAACCATTCATTATTAACTTTAAAATTTCATAAAAAAAAAAAAAGCGTAATTCTATAAAAGCATTCATACTAAAGATAAATAGATATTTAGATAATCGTTTCCAATGGGCAGATGAAAAAGGTAGCATCTCAACTAATCAAAAATATTAAAATGACTAACTTTATTCACAAAAAGTCCGAGAAAAATAACTAAAATAACTCAAAGGAAATGTTAAACAAAAATATGCCATTTTGTTCATTATTCAATACACCAGAACTTAAATATGGATGAGGAAAGAAGTTGAAGAAAATAGGTGACAACAGAACAGGGAAACGTGTTAATTGAAATACTGAAGTTATTTATAAAAAAAATAATAGGATTCCAATATATTTCCTGTTTGTGTTTTCTTTTCATATTGTTGATAACAACTAAGCCTATAGAGGAAATTAGTTATAAATGCAATTATATCTATGAAAGAAACATTTAATAAGATATTGTCAGGAACTAATTGGTTTACGTACATATAGTATTTTATCTCTGATTAATTTTATAATATTTACTTTCTACTAGAATATTCTTAAATGGGACAAAAAAAAAATTTTTTTTGCTTGTTGAATTACTCGTTAGAATAAAATATATTTTATTGCTTATCATTTTCCTTTCTGAACAAATCCTTTCGATTTGGGTTTTTATAATAAAAATCTTGTATAAATATGTTTAGGCAAAAAAAATTAAATGATATTTAAATTATTTACGAACGTATAATTGTGATAAAAAAATTATGCTTCCATTTGCAAATAATGTGAAATGTAAACACTTTTCGAAGATTTATTTGCAATGAATTAAAATTAGTAATATTAAAGGTTTTAGAGATATTGACATTCTAAAATTTATTAAAATGAACCGAATGAGATGGATGCCGGTCATCTCATGAGAATGGAAAGTGATAGAGTTGTTTTGAGGGTTTTCAATGCAAACCCTTTTGGACAGCGACCAAGGGAAACCGAAAAAGAGATGCGTTGACTGTTTAGACTCTGATTTTAATGTTATTAAGATAAAAAAAACTAGTGGTCCACGGCCAGGAGGACAACAGCCTGGCTGGATCTTTTAAAGAAGGCAATGCCACAACGGGCTGTCGAGCCAGTTATGATGAATATTAAAGGTATTTAACAAATGTATAACTATTAATATATGCATACATACATATATATATATATTGCATAAAAGGAAAAGTTATCAACCATCATTAGGGATTATTACAATTGAATCAAACAGTTTGTGATTTATTTATCTATTTTGAGAACTCACTTATTCTTATTTTGATTTTGAATTTATTTTTTCTATTACTGCTATAGTGTTTGCATTAATTATCATGCATTTAAGTTAGTGAATAATTAAAATAAATAATCAAAACCATAAATATTTAATTAATAACAACTTTATTTCCCTTAAATCTTACACAATAAAAGAACAACATCTTTGAGCGAAAAAGTCCTAAAACCTTTTGGATGGCACCTGGTCAAAATGGATAGATGGATCAAAATTTCTAAAAGGCAAATTCCGAGTATCATGTTCAGGCATCTTTTACCAATGGTATCCGTAGTGACCGATACCGTGGTGTCCGATAGCTGTGTTGTAAGCATAAGCATTGTGGTGTGGAAGACCATGAGCGTAGTGTAAAGCTGCAGGAGCTGCAATTGGGGCAGCATAGGCGAGATGAGGGGCAGCGTATGCAAGAGCTGGAGCAGCTACAAGACCGGCCTTGTTGATGGCAGTATGTGCTGGGTCTTTAGGTTCAACTCCTGGTTCGTTGGTCTTGATGTCAGCACGGAATCCAGCAGCATCAGCAACATAGTTGACAACTCGTTGGCGACCATCAGCATCGCTCAACCCATAAGAGCCAGCGACAACAACTCCGTGGGATCCAGATTCTTTCCTGAAGGTAGCTCCAGATCCATGGCCTTCATTGTATCCGAAAGCATAGTTGCCAAGACCCTACAAAGGAAATCGCACAATTTTAGGTTGTGTTTGATAAATACCTAAAGTAAATTTTGAATGATCGAATTTTAGAGAACTTTTATATTACGCGGCGTGATATTTCGCTAACTCTCTGGCTTTTGATATCACAGGCTTCAGTTTCGAATTTTTGGAGGTTTGTTAGTGATTCATAATCCACTTTAAACTACAATTAGCCTAAAAGTGTGCACAGGATAGTAGAACACTAATTTTGAATGTTACAATCATACCTTTTTAATACCTTTTATGAAAATTGAAGAGTTTCATGGCGTAGTTATTTTTTCAAATTTTTACGAATACTAAATTATACTTACTGCATAATAAACTTAATTTTTCTAAATATGTTGATTACATTTTTGCGATTAAATATGCGATTTTTTTTTGCTATCACTATGTTTTTAGTTTTTTTAGCCAACAAGGCAAATCAATTCAAGACTAAAAAAACTCTGAAAATTAACATTACTATGTGTAAAGTTAAATGTAATTATTAGAAAATATGCAATACTTTTCAATGTAATTTCTTCAATTAATTCTTAATATTGTATACATTTGAGATTCTAATTTTTAAATTAGTAATTTAAGCAAGATTAGAAGGCTTAAATTTACATTATATTTTATTTTTTTATCAAATTAGATTGAATTTTAATAGAAGGAAACATGAAAGTGCTACTCACATCTTCAGTTCTGTATTGTTCACTTGCGCCTCCAAGAAGGATGGCGGCTTGAGAAGAGGCGACCAAAGCAAGAAGTACGAGCCTGTGAATAAAAAGAAATTTTTAATAATATTTATATGATAATAGAAATCTACTGAGACTGTAAGAACTAATTGTAGCTGAGTAATATTTAAATCTTAATTTAAATCTTATTATATAGTAATAAATATTATTAAATAATATTATATAACATTAAAATAAGCATTACAAATATTTTCCCTTCAATTGCTTATAGATAATTTCTAAAAATCTTAATCCAATTCATAATCATCACCTTTTACAAATTAAAGATAAAATTAAAGTTATCATGTACAAATGTGCATGATAACTTTATTTGATGATAACATGATTTGATAATTTGATAACATGATTAATTAATAACATGATAATTTGATATCATGGTAACATGATTTGGGTGAACTTAATATCATTGCGTTTGTAACATCAAATTATTATGGGCATTATTAATTTATTCAAACATAAAATGTATTTAGAATTATATTTGACTAATAAAAGATAAGGTTAAAGTTAAAATAGGAAGGATAAAGAAGATAAAGTTAAAGTTAAATTTATGAATTAAGTAAACATTTTGTGAATATTTAAGTAAATTGTTTAAAAATTATTTTTAAGAAAGAAAAATATTAAGAAAAATATGAGAAAAAAGATATTTTAAAATGGAACTAAGAACCAATGAGAACGTTATATATTTCAAACCAAATCAGAAGAAACAGGAAATAACATATCTAACATAAATATTCAATAGCCAATATGCAAATAGTAGAGATTAAATTTTATTATTCTAAAGAGGTTGCTACTAAATAAGAACTTAATGGTAACTTTTATGCAGAAAAAGACTTTTGAATTATACATAAAGAGATGAAGATTTAAGAGGTCGAAGAATGTATTCTTCAAAAGGATAGACAATGCAAGAAACAGAAGCAATTCTTACCTGCATGATTATTGTTTGAGCGGGGTACTCAGTGTGCCTTAACCGTGGACAGAGCACCCTTTTATACAAATCTCAAATACAAAGGTGTATCTGTTTTGCTAACGGGTTTCACCACTCTTTTCGTGTATGTTTCAGCAAAAAAAAAAAAAAATAGTCCTAAAAAAAATACAGTGCAACAAAATATAAAACATAAATGAAAAAAAAAAAAATCCGCGCCCATCTCTCTCGTACCGAATGCAAATTGCGACCAAGAATGTGCATTGTTTAAGGCCACGATGAGTTAGAGACAGGCACTGGGTGTGTCCATTGACAATAGCCTTGATCCACATTGCCTCTTCACTTGCCATCACTACCATCAGAAAACTTTCCATAGAGCCTGTGGCTATGTAGTCCTGCAAGAAGGAAGACAACGTAAAATCCCTTAATTAAAGTGGAATTCTTTTGTCATTTTTTTTATTTTTTATTTTTCATCTCATGTCTATTGACGTTTTTCATTTATTTCGATTTGTGAGTTACGACACCTGCCCAACAAAGACTCGACACGTGCCTTTTCTAGGGTTGTCAAGGAAGTCATTGTAATTAATGATTCCGCATAAAGCAGTGACAATGAAACTTCTAATTATCATGGTGAAGATGCGTGAAGAATGCACTATGGGCGCTTCAGAGTGAGAAAAGGTGGCTAATTTACACTATAATGAATCACAGTACGTGATAAGTTAATGCATTCAGCTATTTGTTAATGCTTTTAACATTATTGCATAGCACAATATTCCAAGATTTATACAAAATTTAACATCTCAGTTATTTTTTTAAATCTGCAAACATTTAAATAAGGAAATCCACAGAAAAAGTTAATGTAAGATGAACAGTATATCTAACTTCATAATTCAGTGTTACGGAAATGAGTTTGAAAATTAAAATATAATTCAAATTAAGAATAGATTCTAAATTTCATGTTTTTTATAATGAATGTTCAGTTCTATGCTTTATTAGAAATAAAATTAATATAATATTAAGAAATATAAAAATTGATATATAAAAAGTAAAAATTAATTGGATGTTTACTTTATTGAATTAAACCCCTTTTTTTGTCAGAATTCAATGGCTGATCATTTATTCTTTTAATATAATATAGAAATTATCATCATTTGGAAAAAAATCTAATGCCTATAGACAGAAAAAAATTATCATGGTGACAGTGTTTTTTTCTTAAATTAGTCTAATGGAAATTTATATGGAAAAAAAATACATACAAAGTGCTATGTCATATGTTGACTGAATTTAAGGTCCCTATAAGTCCTATTCAACATAATAAAGTATCCATAGATACTTTGTTATCTATCGATTTTAATGCATATATCATGGGTGACACTTCTAAGGAAGTCCAGAAAGAAGACTTTCAACAATTTCAGTATAATTAAAATATTACCATGAAATAACTTTTTAATTTTAATTATGACAATAAATTACCTATGATTAAATTTTTAATAATTTATATAATAACATTTATTTCTAATGGACATGAATCCTAATGTTTTTTAATAATGTAATTACTTATGCATCTCTTGTTTTGGTTAGATGATGAATAGTATATTGGATTATAAAAAAAGGAAGCAGCTGTCAGTAAATTTTGAAGAGTTGAATTAGAAAAGTCGTGTTACAGTTAACTCGCCTGCTGTATCGGTTGAAAGTTAACTCTGCTGCAGAAAATCCTGCAAAATGTGAAGTTCGTGCAGAATTACGATTCCTATATGCAGAAATTCTTGAAGCAGTTGAGAGCCATCGAAAACAAGCGTCTTGGCACACTAACTTCCGATATCGTGTTGGTTCTCCATAATGCTTGACCGCACAACCCAAGACACACCTGCAGCATTTCTATTGGGATATTTTTGATCATCCTCTCTATAGCTCCGATTTGTCAACGAACTATTAACGCATCTATAAGTCTGTTAGACAGTGGCTTTCGTCACACAGCTTTGACAAGGATGATAAACTTTGCTTTGTTGTCACAGATTGGCTTTATTCACAAGCAGCTGATTTTTTTGAAGACGATATTTAAAAATTTATTAAACAAAATGGCTCGATTTGTAGGCTGATTATGTCGAAAAATAAAAGTACACTTGAACTGCTCAAACCATATAATAAAATTTCTGTAATTATAAGCATCTATTATTAATTACTTATTAACACACACATATATATATATGACTAGTTGGGAAATGGGGATGTAAGTCTTACATAAATTATCTATATAAGGTGAGCACAAATTCTTTCTATAAAGAAGATTCTTGTATAAGATTCTTGATTTCTGATTATAATAATTTATTGTGTAAAATCTATTATAATTAGACATATGTTTGTTTGGATATTTGTAAGTACTAATATAAAGTTTTAAATAAAACCAGTGATTCAGTAGATTTCAACGTATACCCCCTTGGTAGCTCGCAGAGTGTCAACTTGGATCTCACCAAGTGCATTTGAACTTTGTCTCGTCTGAAGTAGTACATACAGAATCTTTTATCCTAGCCATAAATTCTTCAACTTCAGCAATCGGGAAGGTAAAGACTCTGTTCTTGATATAGCCCCAAAAGGAAAAATTAAGAGAAATAATATCAGGTGTTGGTTCATCCTTTTCAATCCACTAGCACAGAAATTTCTCATCTAGGAACTCACGAACTAAGGAACTCCAATGAGGAGGTCTCCATCTTGATGATCAATAATCAATCGTATTTGGAGGGTATCCCGCCTTTCACAAAAAGGAAAATTCTGGTGTCTTCTCTAACTTGTTTACATTTATTCGTCCCTAAATCTCTTTGCCGTACTATATGATGGAAAGGTAGAGGCCATTAATTGGCATCTCAACAACTGATTTCCAGGCGTGAGAGTTTTGATAATGCCGTTATCTTAGACTCTAGGTCTGCAATGCAGGGTTTTATCTCACTGAGACCTGCTGACGCCCAAAGAACTAAAGACTGTATATCTAATTTAAGTATTTTGCAAAACCTACATAAAAATCTTTTGGAATGGGTTCCCGCCCACTGTGGGATATATGACAATGAAATGGCAGTTTTTTAGCTAAAAAGGTTACCTGAATCCTACAGATTCCATGGGATCCTATCCCTTATTCAAGTATAGGCGAGTAATAAAGGAACACATGTATAAAAAATCCCGACCTAATGAAGCTGACCAAATAAAAGAAAAGTGTTGGAGAAAATCTCTTTTACAGCATCCAGCTGCCCCTAGACGACATGCTGTTGGAGCTTTTGGGTTGGAGACTGGGTATGATTGCCTTGCAGAACAGTTTTAAGATTAGATTGTTTGGATTTAAATTCTTTTCGCCCCCTAATTGTATATTATGTTGGAGAGACACTATTATTGATACCTCACATCATAAAGAATGACCTGAGGTGTCTGGACATTTATATCATGCAGAAACTTCAAGATCTACGGACTAGATGACTGTTGACATTTTTTGGTAATGCATTCTGATCTTACATATTGTTTTTACTTAATTTCATGTTCATTTGCTGTACGTGTACTTATCACATACTAGTTAATGAATTTGTAAATTCAAATAAAAATTTAAAAAAATTGCTAAGAATAAAAAAAAAAAAAATACTAAATAAATAAAAATACTGTAAAATAAAAATAAAAAATCAACGGTTAAAATTCTTCTTACTGAGGTGTAATGAACAGTTTCAATAAATCTAAGTAAACTTTATTGGTGATGTTTTATTCCGTGAAAAAGAAAATAGCTCTGTAATCTTGTAATGCATGAGACGCGGCAATCATTATCTTTAGAACTAGCTCTCATTAACTAATTAAAAACATGATTCTCTAAACCCCACATAGGAGCATCATTATTTCTGCAGACATGAAAGGTTGATTCATAAAAGAGGAATTTTTCAAGATATTAAAAATTAAATACATTTTTTGCATCATCTATTGTGCATTCATATATTGCGTCAATTGTAATGGATGGACAAAATAATGAATCCAACAAATCCCATCCCGTCCTACATAATGAATAGATAAAAATGCTTCATTCAATTATATTGAATATTTATTGCATTGTAAATTCATTAAGCTACCTTTTCAATATGTTGCATACATCAATTGTATATATTACAATTGATGTATGCAACAATTGATGTGTGCATTATGTGGTTGTATGTTGCATCCATTATCAGTAGTAGGATATTTTTGATAAAAATGGCAGAGTAAATTAAGCTAATATACATGGTTTTCGGAAACCGCCAGACCAAATTGTAAATAATGATAGCGTGAATACATTTTTTTGTAACGACCAAAAATGCTACTTTATGCACAGGTGTTTAAGAAAGATATGAAAGGTGAAATTAAAAAGGTCAAATAAAACATAAATCAATGAGCATATGTTTCACAAAGTATGTTGTTTCTGAATCTAATAAAAGAATATTCTTACTCCAGCGTGATGGTAAACCTTGCAAACTTAGGTACTGATATCAGAATTAATTGAGCGTGACTTAATGTAAATCACTGCATTGTTGGTACCTGATGATAATTATAATTGCCATACTTGTATTTGTTCTTTTTTATATATGGACTTATATAGTACCGCCCAATTGACTCCGAGCCATTGTCATCGTACTATTGCTGCAAAATACACTGAAGTGAAAAGTTGGGATAGCATTGCCAGTACTTGTATTTGTTCTGAGGATGACCGCACGACGGGAATTAACAAATTGACTTTGAACGCGGATATGGACGACCATCTTATATAAATTTCAGGCATAACATCCCACCGGACAGCGCAGCCCTTAACGACCGAGACCGGCGAATTGACACACTGAGCCATTGGGACGTCATCGTTCTGTTAGAACTAGAAATTTGGCTTCTTTGCTATTCCAAGAAGACCGACTATATTTGGGATATAACTCGATTTGAAGAATGGTAGGGTTCGATGTGGCGCAGACCCCACGAAGCCATGGACCCAAACTGTCAGCAAGGCACTGTTCGAATGTGCTGTTTTTCATGGCATGGACTTGGTCCTCTGGAGTGATCTTTTGCTACTTGGAATCACTTGCAGCCATTCATGGACTTCAAAAACAACGATGGAGGACTCCAAAAACTGTTTATATATGGCCACCTAGATTTGGCTTGTTCTATTGGCTTATTTTCATTTTGTCCTGCCACGTCGAGTTGTTGCACTTTATTAAGTCCCACTTCAGTTATTCGAATTTAAAATGTATGTAGATCCATGCACAAGCGATGTAAACTTTATAGAAATGAAAAACGTTTATTTCTTTGGCTTATTTTTATTTTCATTTTTTCCTACAGTCACTGTTGAATTTATACCTTTATTTTTATTTCTTTTACCATCCTTTGTAATCGGATACAATATTTAAAATCGAATATTTCTTGTAGGTCAATAATTATTAATAAGAATGATATTTAGGATTATGAAAATTCTACTTATAATTTATTTTTATTTACTTATTTGTTGCATTACTTTATTAAGCGTGACAAATTCATCACATCTTTTCAACATATCGCGATTCGCAGGTTGACAACCAGTACCGAGAATGCGTTTGATTTGTCCTTCTTTCTGTAATTAAAATTTTTACATTTATCATTTACGTTTATTTTTCTAATGTTCAAATATTTCTGAGACAGATTCGATTTAAAATGTGGGAAAAATTAAATCATAATAAATGTAATTTAGTTTCCAATAACTTTTAGGTTTTGTTTTGTTTGTCGCTCTACTGTCATTTTTTGCATACTTTAGGCTAATTAGACCGAGACCTACAGTCAAATAACTCTTAGGGAAATATTTATTAAAATAATTAAATATTTCTTCATCAAAATTCATTAAATCTTTAATTCATTAATTTTCTTTTCTTTCATCATTTTTTTATTACCTTCCCGTAAGAGGACATTAAATTTTATTGTCAGAATTATAGGAATAAATTAAACCTTTATCATGAGAACATTGAATAAAATTGATGCATTCTTTGTAAAATATTCATGGCGCATAATGGAAACGCCCAATTTTTTTATAATTTAACCTGTGAACTAAAGACATATATATTTTGATTTGAGAATTGTATCAAGGACTGTACTAAAAGAAAACACACTTCAATAATTTATATTCCTGAACTTCAACCAGAATTTTAATGGATTGATTTGCTTACTCAATTTTTAAAAAAGCTCATAATTATTAATAATAATTTTTCTAGTTCAGCAAACAGATTTTTTTTTTTTTTAACTTTACAAACTATTAATTAGAAATATAAATTTATAATTGAATTTGTTTCTTTTTGCTTAGTTAAATGTGGTAATATAAATAGAATATATTAAAATATACAATTTAAATGTAAATAATTGTAAATAAATTTAAAATTTAAATTACAATTAATGTATATAATTTAAATGTGGTATCTAACAGTTTCGAACCTTTATTTAAAATGTTTATAAATTAGTTGTTCTGTGATTGTTAAAAATAATTAATCACAAAAATTTTGTAAATTTTATTAAGAATGGATTTTACTAAAAATTATAAATACTTAAATCTTATATCATTATTAGAAATAATTGTAATAAATAATGAAATTTCATTATAATAATACAATAGTATTATTATAATGAAATCCTTATATTAATGAAATTATATAAAATCATTATATTATTCAAATTATTATAATGAATTATGTAATATTATTTGATGGAAAAATAAACTAACAACAGCTAAAAGGGAAAAAAATAGCCTTTGTTTTAACCATCAAATCAATGACGCATCTTTTAATATCCTTAAATTTTAAGCTTCGTTTAGATAAAAAAAATAAAAGGTGTCGATTCAATTACATGATATAAATAAACATGTTTCAAACTTTCACATTAACATGTTTACATTTAATTTCTTATCCGAAGATCTGCATGTTCAGGAACAGAAATTTGAGCTGGCTACTGGTTGAAAATAAAGCTTTTTGCAATCATCGAAGATTGGAGCCATTAAATGTAACCTTGATGGTTTTGTTCTACTCGGATTTCTGGGAGGAGTAAATGACTTAAACGCAGTGCGCAATTTGCAAATTCAACTCGCAAGGTTCATGGTCTTTTCTGTTTGTATCCAAACAATTTCATAACAAGTTAAATAACATGTAAATAATTCACTCTGAGTATTTATACATTGTTTGAAAATAATAAGAATAGAGAGGCAACCAATTATATGAATTACGATAAAAAAAGAAATCAAACTTTACGTTATATATAAGGAAAGATTTTTTTATTTTTCTCTATAATAATTCACTATTACTTCAGTTTTTAAGACCAGCGATATCTGGTATTGTGAAAATTTGATGATAATAAAAAGTCATATAAAAAATAATTTTTAAAGTCAATTTCTACTTTTTTTCACTATATTGCAGAAAGTCCTTTATAAATAATTTTCAATCAATTTTTTAAGTTTATCTGGCACCATCTATTGGTAGATATATGCAATTTAAATATAAAAAAAACTAAAATTAATTAATTACATTTAATTACTGATTAATAATTGAAAAAACTGTATTAACATAAAGTGTCACCCACTACAAGCTCAAAAAAAATGTATTTGAACTTGAGTGGATGAATAAAAAAGTATATTATTAACGATTGAAAATTTGAACAAGATATATATATATATAGGGAGAGTGTGAGCTAATAGAAGGAATTGAATAAGGTTTTTATTTAATGAAAAAATAATAAATACATTTTTTTATTTCTAGCAACGACTTATTTGAATGAAATTCCGCGAAAAATAAGCTTTTAAGCGGACTGGGACTGGACTGGATCACATACACTGGAACACATAGTATATTTATAGTAAGGTACTCTCTGTTTATATTTACACTCAAGAGCCAAAACATTATGACCACCCCTACATTTTGCAATGAACTCGCCTGGATGACGTAAAAGGCACGTGATCAGGTGGAAGTGGTATTTAACTGGTATTAAGTGGTGGTATTAATTCATGCCAAGGCGGGTTGAAGCTGTGTTGCGCGCCAAAGGTGGGCCAACTCGTTATTGACAGGTGGTCACAATGTTTTGGCTCTTGAGTGTATATATATATATATATATATAAAAGAGAGAGTAACATAAGTATGTCTGTGTGATCCAGCATTAATTCATTAATCCATTCATTAATTCATTGTTAATTCGTTCAGTATTAATTCATTTGTATTGATAAATTGTGGCCTCTCTCTATGTAAAGTGAGAGGGAGAGAGATATCCCATAGTATATCAATACAAAGATCAAAAGAGAACTGACAATGAATTAATTTGAAGCACGATAATTTGGCTTAACAAAAACCAGAACAGTATTCGCTACACGTAAACTGTTATGTACTTAATACAGATACAATCAAAGTATATAACATAATCATAACAACATCTTTTATACAAAAACCCTGAAATGCTTCACATTCTTCATCAGCATCATATTTGGCACAACTGCCCAAGTCACACTGCCAGATTTTGAAACATGAAAATTTTTCTTTTTGCGGGTAAGGCTTGTTAGCCCTACGCCAAACCTCCTGGTTTGTCGCTCTACGGTCGCACTAGACAGAGACCTACGGTTTAAAATGAATTGTAAACTATTACAAACATTCACGGCACTGTCGGGACTCGAAATCGAAACCTGTGGTATTAGGCCCCACCTCACATCCATACTCCTAAAAATTTTTGTTTAGAGTCCAAAGTGTGCATAAACTGCAACAACAAACATAATATTGTTAGACAAACAAACACAAGAATCAAAAGAGTGCAAAGGCGAGAACTGCAATGGCAGATAAAAAAAAAAGAATATAATATTCTTATACAAAATATACAACAAGTGGTGTGAGACAAATTGTTCAGGAAATCAGTAAAATCCAAAAGAAATTTATTATGAAATACTTAGCATAGATTTTTGAAGAAACCCTAAGAATATTACAAATCATGTTATTTTTCAGATGATTAGATCCAAGTTAAAAATAAATCTAGTGAGTATTCCGATAACATGATGTGGACAGAATAATTCTTCCATTTAGGCGGTAAGGTATAGGACTAAAGAAAAACAATTCAGCTGTAGAGCTTGTTTCATTTAAAAAAATCGAGTTACGTAATAATGATAAATGTATAACAATATGGCCATTAAGCGAATGATTGAGTGAAAAACTAGATCAATAAATAGTGTATGTGGAGTGTGTTTTATAGTTCGCTCCAGGGGTCCCTGGTAATTCGTAACATGGGAAAATGGAATAGTGGTGTAGAAATCGATGGATTATTTTTGTTGTTGTTGTTGTTTCTTAGAAGAAATATGAGAAAAAAAATAGTAAGTGTGGAAAATTTGTAGAAAATATAAGATATGGGAATTTTTTTTAAAGAATAATTAGCTGAGAAACGAACTTTTTAAAGAATAATCATTATTAAATAAATAATGATGCTTCGCAGGCACTATTTTTTTAAAAAAATATACTAGTGTTGGAATATGTGGTTTTGTTAATGATGGAATTAATTTTAAGAAGTTGATTAATGATTAGGTTGTGATATATTTTGATAATGATATTGGAGTTCCAGGGTATAAATCTGTTAATATTTAAATGAAATTATTCCCATTTCTCAAAAATATTGATTTGTAGCGTATTATGAATATTAATATGGAAATCAAGAAAATTAGCTGAAGGTTATTTGTAGTCATGCTGGTTAAGAGATCTTGAAAATCAAAGTTTTCTATAAAACAGAAATTGTTTGAAGAGCCATTTAAAAATTAAATTTTTAATTTTATTAATAATCCAAGTGTATGTGACTGTCATAATGATGTTAGGAATGATTTTAAGAAGATTAAAAAATATCCTATGTTTCGAATCTGCCAATAGGCAGAAGGCCTTGGTTCACCGTAGGATTGTCGCGCCATTAAAGAAGAAAAAATATCTTGATTGGTTTTTCCATAAATGTAGTGAGATGAAACGATAAGCAATTAGAGGAACTGAATTGACTGTTGCAAATTTCGGATATGCTGTTCCATAAATGGGGCTATCAAATATATATATATATACATATATATATATGTGTGTATTTCTCAGAGCTTATGTGTATTTGAGGTCGATATATATATGAGATGCATATGACGATATTTTTCTCGAAAATGGATCAATATTTATTAAAATATTACCCAAATTGGGATAAATTAGTTTTTATGCAACTTTGATGGATCATGGATTATGTTATTTTTTATATTGTTGTATTGTTCATAGACAAGTTAGCGTAAAATAAATAATTAAAACACACTAACTGAAGAATTACAACCAATTAAAAATTTACTTAATACATAAGAAAAAAATTTGCTTTTTCCATTTTGTCATTAAAAATACCAGTTTAATCATAAATTCCGGTACAACCGAAAAAATCTCCAATGTTACAACTTGTAGTATATCACCAATTCCTTTAGGATTGCAGTAGTTTAATTCAAAGAATTTAACTTTTGTGTTTTTTATTATGAGTAATTCAGTACATGGTTGATGTTATTTTTTTACTCTTTGTACTGTCTGAATTTTCGTTTAATTTGAATTTCCTACCCTTAAAAGGAATTGTCCATTCTTCTGTCTCCGGATGTTCGAAGTTTGATAGCTATTGGGGTGAAATTAGGAAGGAGGTATATTATGTGGGAGAATGAAAGTATTTAAGGGGATAATATTACATTGAACTTCACACTGGTTTTTATTGGTAACTTTGCCATGTCGCCAGTAAAAAATATTTAAACAGACCAGTACTCACTAAATGAAGAGTCATATAACATTATATCATTTTCTGAATATCATATTTTACAATTATTGAGGTAATAATTGCTATTGTTATCTTTCTTTTATTGCCATTCCATTTCTTTTTTTGCAATTTAATAAATATTTTATTTTTTTTTAATCTCTTTGTCAAGGAATTATCAATTTAATGTACTCTAGCACTTGAGATTGGAGATTCCAACTAGTAGATTGTATAACTTCTGCAGCCAATTTTCTCCAAATGCCAATTTAATAATTTAAATATGCATCATACATTTGCCATTTTCTATTGTTATTTAATATGTCAGAATCTGAAACTAAGCATTAATAATGAAACGAATTCACACGATAACATTAATTTCAAAATCATTTTTGCTCTTTACTTATAATAAGAATAAAATGCATTTGTAATGTATAGTTCATCATTAAGGGGCCTGATGGTCGAGTTTCTGGCGCTCAGTGTCACAGATTTCGGGTTCGAGGTCTAGGTCTAATATTACTATAAGGCTGCGTAATAATTACTAATTATTACACAGCCTTATTACCTACCCTTATTACAGCAGCCCTTTGTACAATTATTAATAATTAATATTACTAATTGGACGTAAGTGTAAACAACCCTACCCCGTAGAAAGAAAACATCTCATGTTTCAGAATCTGCCAGTAGGCAGACGGCCTTGGCCCACCCTGGGGCTGTTGCGCCATCGACGAAGTTTATCATTGAATGTTCATCAGAAATTTAAGCGTGTATAACGTCAAAACTTTTATGCAATGAAAAAAAGTTTTTGTTTTTTTTTAAATAAATTTCTATTAGTCATGAATTTGTTGTAACCATAGATAAGATATAATAAAGCGTATTAAATTACTTGAAAATATATGATTCTATTGTGAATAGAATGTAAAAAGCATTGGCAAATTTTATCAGTTTGATATAATATACAAGTAAAGAGTTACAAAACTCACCATTCTGTTTATTTTTCAGGTGCAAATGATAAATAACAACATATAAATCTTGTTTGAATTGCAAGCTTAGAAAACAATCTTCCTTAGCCCACATTTTATCAGAAGCTGTCGAAAGGTCAAAATAGAACGTTTCGTGAAAAAATATTTAATCTACTTTTTTTCCCAACTTGCCACAGCTGATCTAGTTCAAAATTGTATATATTTCCTTTATCTAACATTATAATACATTAGTCTATATTGTGAAACGTTTTGCCTGTAAGAGAATTTGAAAATGAAAGATATTGACTGAATATGGGGCTATCGAATTTCGCGTGGATTTCAAAATGAGAGATGTTTGATTCGAAACTAGACCAATAGAATCAAAGCAAAAGTACTCGCTCGCGTACATACAAGGATAGATAAGATAAATTTGTTGCCCGCAAATTGGGTACAGTGTAGCAGGTTGCATATTTGGGGGTAGGGTAAAGTTGGATCTGCAATATATCTGCTGATCTAGTGGCCTATGACTTCAAGTCAAAATTTGCTGTTTGAATAAAACAGCAAACCTAAATACAAATTTTAAAGGAGATTGAATAAAAAGAGAATTTTGTTCTACATAAAATGGGCCCCAAACTTTACCAAGAAATCTTGTGGGAATTTTGGGATACATGTATTCTCATTTCGATATTTGTATAGTTTAGAGTTTCAACTTATTTAATGTATCCCAAAATTCATGAAATATCTTTTGAATTTTTGGACGCCCATTATTAAATAAATTTGTTATTATTCGTTCTTTCTATGCTGTAATATAAAACTCTATAGTTTAAGAACTTTGAAATACAAAATTCTATAAAAAAATTTAACAATGATTAAATATTTGTACAAAATATGAAGCTTGAGCATCGATTTTGATGTAAAATATTTTATTCTTACTTGATATATGGGATAGTTTTATTACATCAAAAGTTTATTCTTGATTGATTTTTATCAAGTTAAACTTAAACGTATTAAAATATTTTTATATTTATATTAAATTTATTG
Organism: Caerostris extrusa; assembly: GCA_021605095.1. Taxonomy (NCBI): domain Eukaryota; kingdom Metazoa; phylum Arthropoda; class Arachnida; order Araneae; family Araneidae; genus Caerostris; species Caerostris extrusa. Next base: position 63,978 of record BPLR01021305.1, on the reverse strand, counting down.
CCATAGTGCTTACATTCAAATTATCTATGATAGTATTTATATTAAAATTATTTATATACATTAAAGACACTTTATTTTTCAGAATAAGTTTGTCCTTAGTGTGATAAGATTATTTTACTAGAACAGTACAACACAAATAGATTCAAAACAATTGTTAGTAGATTTTATATCAGGAATCTCATAGTATACCAGTAACAGTCCTTGATAAATGGAGGGGGAAGTTATTGCTTTTTCTAGAGGACTTCATGGGGTTAATGCTTTAGACTCTCGCCGAAATTTTCTACCAGGCAATTGCCACTGTCAGGTGGGTCATTTTGCACGCTGTCAAAATCTCCACCGAATCTTCATGGGGCCTGAAGACCAATTGGCTAGCGTTCCGGCCTTTAGTACCACAGGCTAGCGGTTTGGAATTCACGTTAGACTGTAGGGTCGGTGTAATTGCCCACTCAAAATGTACGCAAAAAAGACCGACCAACCAAAGCAAAAGCAAAAACCATCGAATCTCCTTCTCTTATTTCTCTGAAAATAGTGGTTGGAACACAAGCATTCTAATAAATTCAGTATTTAGTCTCTTTTGGCTTGTGTCTTATTGCTAAGCTAGAAACTGGGCAATGAAATCACTGAGGGATTTATTTTTTATTTGGATTCCAGCGCTATTCTTTATTTGGCTAGCGCTCTGGACTTCGGTACCACAGGTTTTAGGCTGGAAACCTGATGGTTTGAATGTTTTTTTAGTGGTACGGAATTCACCTTAAACTGTAGGTCAGGTCGAATTAGCTAAAAGTGTGCACAAATGACTATAGAGGGACAAACGAAAGCAAATCAAACACAGAATTTTCTTCCCGACAACAAAAAGTTCAACATTTTTGAAAAACAGTGATCGAAACGCAAATTGTTAAACGTGTTATTGCTAAGCTAGGAACTGAACGATGTAATCGATAGGGATTTATTTTTATCTGGATTCCATTCTGCATATCAAAGTGGATATATTTTATTATTTCTTGTCGTTAGTTGAATTATAATCCGGAATAATACGACTAAATCTATTTTTTTCCTCTTTTACTAGTAATTATAGCTATAAATTTACTATTGATACATATTCATTTAAAATTTCAACTGATATCATTAAGCATCTGGTTAATATTCTCCCACATCCTTCACAGGAATGCCGCCAAACAATAGCATCCCTATGAGCCAAGTGGCAAAAACAAACACACTTTTCATTTGAAGGTTATATTCTCCAAATTTCAGAATACGACCTTATAGAAACAACAAGGGGCTAACACTGTGCCACCTTGTATCAAGCATGCATCAATAAAAAGAAAAACATACATCTTTTTTTTTTTCTTTTCTAAGATTCTTTTAAGCTTTTGAACTTACCCTGAAGGAAGGGTGAGTCTGTGAGGCCGGTAGTTTTTTTTTTCTTCTTTTTTTTTTATCTTTTCAAACCTATCTTCAAAATCATCTCGATAGTTCTTCTCACTAATTTTCATTCGAAGCCAAGCAACCGGAACTGGTTTTCAAAAAGTACCACTTTCGTTTCAAGATAATTGCATGGTTCCTTTCGTTCTTTTTTTATTCTTAATTTTCAAGGAAGTATTGAAAAAAATTTAGAAAATTGAATATATACTTTCTGTTGTGTTTCTGTTGTATGCAACCTTTCATTTTAAAGGTCATTTATTTATTTCTGTGTTACTTTCTTCTGTAGGTATTATTAGATAATAGAAATTCAATGTAATTGAACATTATCAGCGTTTTCAAAATAATGACTATTTTGAGTTATTTTTATATTTGATATCAAAATAATGACTCATAACAAAATGATGGCCTAGTACAATTTAATTCTTTTTGCATACAAATTTGCTCAATAACCTAATGACATTTAGTGCAATTAATATGAATGATATTGTTATTTGTTTGATCTAATCAAAATTTTTCTTAATTTATTTCTTTTTACGCTTAAAGTGTATATATTCTCAGAAGTATACGTATGCTGCAAAAATACCTAATTGAATAAAAATTCAATAAGTAAACATAGAAAATCAAAATACACTTAAATTCAAAAAAAAAAAAAAAAAAAATTATTCATGATTAATTTTTAAAAAACTTGGTAAAAATTCAATCATGGGGAATCAAATCAAAAATGCTTCTATTTTTATTTTTGATATTTTGAAAAGTAAAAACATATTAAAACAAATTTTTTTTACAATCAGAAAAAAGTCAAAGTTTTTAAAACAGTAAGAGAAATAAAAAAAGATGAATGCAGTGAGAGAACTTTTATAGTAAATTTTAATTTTAAACTTTCATGTCTTAACTTCATTGTTTACATACTTATTTACTAGAGACATACATAACTAGCAGATGCATTGTTAGGAATGTGTACTACAATAAAAATGTTTTAAAAATTTTTGTTAATTAAATTGAAGCAATTTCAATTAATATATTGCGCATTACAATTTTTTTAATCAAATATGATAAGGCAAATAAAAAAAAAAATTGTATTATAGAAATGTATAATATACAAGATATAATAAGTATTAATAATAAATTAAATAAATTTATAATATTTAAGGTGCACATTAATTAACTAATTAGTAATTAAACCGTATAATATTAAAACTGCTTACAATTAATTAAGGTATACTCATAAATATAATAATTCTTAATCACTTTTGTGATTAATAAATAAAAATAATAATCCACTCGGCAATTTTATAAAGATTTCAGAAAGTACAAATAATATTAATTTTATAAAATAAGCATTAATTACTTTTTACTGTTGCTCCATACATGTTTATACAAGTAATTTTAAGCTGAATCAGCATTGATAAAATCAATACATACTAAAAATAAAAAGAACTGTCTTAAAACTACTTAAGTTTAAATAAAAGTAAATATGACTAGAGCAGACTGAAACAAATACCTATTATCTATGTTTATTGATTTAAGATGGCATTTGCCTATGTCAAGGACAAAATCTTAAACATTATTATTTAAATATAACTGTAGATTTCTTAATAAAGTTTATTGCAACCCATATCGAACTAACCTCTCAAAAATGAAGTTACTTGCATTTTAGGATATGACTTATTAATCTGCCTTTGATTGGTAAATGGTTTAAACCACAAATACTTTGCTTAAGATATTTTTTTATTCAGTTTTCCCATACAGTTTACTTCCCAAACTCTTTGCAATGGATTCTTAGAGGCTTTGATTGTTATAAACCTCAAAAGTAGTAGCTTCAAAACACAATATGAAAGGAAATTTGATCATATTGTGTTTTTCTAAAAAAATAAAGCTGACTTTGATAGAGATTTGAATTTCGAAAAAATGGATAATGCTTTCTTATTGTTGAATATTTGGGTCAAGAAAAACGGAAAAATATGTTTACTAAACCTTTCCAAAAAGTGAGATTCTTCTTAAATAATCTGTTTGTTTATATTTCTAAACAATAAATGTCTATTCGGCTGTAACCTATCAATGACAATAATAATATTTTTGGTTTTTTTTAGGGATTGTACGTTTCCTTTACACACTTTAATATTAATATAAAATATATAACATTTATTTTTTTTTTTTAAAATAAATGTTTTTAAAAGGAAGCTCAATTTACTAAGAATAAAATTCACAAATGCTATGACGGTTTTTTAATGAAAATATGAAATATTTATTTTTCATTTTATATATACACATTAGGCTGATGATATGACACACATATAATGAATTAAATAATTTTTTTTTAATATTCAATTATGTGGAATGCCTATTAATGTTGATTTGGAAAATTTTATTTTATTAAATGAATTATTAATTTTTTTCAAAGGAATTTGGAAATTTTCTGAAATGACTATTACATTGATTTGGAAAATGTATTATTTTTAAATAAAATGATGTCTAAATTCAAGTGAAGAAATTTGGAAATTTTCCGTGATGTTTAAATTATTTTCTAAAATATGATGTTTAAATTCGTTTTAAATTCCAGCATTTCTGTTAGAATTATAAAAAATGGTCAATATAAATACAAATTAAAAAAATGGAGAAATTAATTGACATTGAATTAACTCAAGTAAATACAAATTAAAAAACACCTTTTTTAAGGTCAATGGATCTCGTGTTACAATTATATATGCCAGGAACAACTTCACTGAAGGGTGATTCGTGTGGGAATTTCATGTGATTCATGCATGATTTATTATTCATATTAAAGTCATATGATTATGATTCATGTTCGTAATGATAGTCGTAGATAATTATCAATTATCGTATTTCTCGCGTTGTATATCAATTATTGTGAATAAAAAATATTACCTACTCATAAAATATGTTTTCGATTCATCAAATTTAACTATTTAATTATATAAAATCATGTGTAAATTTTGTAAAGGTCGAGAAATGTAAATTAGAAAGGATATTGAAGATATATAAAGGGGTTGTTTTTTATCAAATCACTTATGGATTACTTTTTATATTATATAAAATATAAATATTATAGCTATAAAAAATTGTCAATTCTTCTATAAAAATTGCAAAAATATGTAAATATAATGTAATTCATTTGCTTCTTAAATATACATCAACGTCCTTTCATTCATAATGTTTTTATTTCGATTTCATGATTGACTTTTACAATATTTGAATGCAATTTTTTTAAAATGCTTATTTTTCAAATAATCAATTCTTTATTTATGCATATTTATTTTTTATTTTTATGATTTAATTTAAAGATAAGGATATCTAGTAAACTGATTTCTTCATAACCATTTCAAAAAGAAACAATATATCTCTGAAATTTTAATCGAACAATCCAATTTTCAAATACAAAACAGATTAATTTTTTCAAATAAAAAATGGACGGAGAAAATGTTACTCAAAATATCAAGTTGTTTATTAGGAAACAAACTTAATTTTTTTAATTTTATATACATTGTTATAAATTCATTTCTGCTATTCAAACTAATATTTTCGATGTAAAAGAAATATGTCGTAGAAGTGACATTGATAAACAGAAACAAACATTTTGTAATTTTTTCCCATCAAAAGGTAAATAAAAACAAAGTCAAAAAGGAAAACAAAAAATAATGACCATTTGGTAAAATTTTTAAACAAAATGCATTATTTTAATTATTATTGTTATTATTATTATTTTTTATAAAAGGTAAATAATAATCATAGTCCTGTTGCCCTGCTATTGCTAACTATTTTTAAGAAAAAAAAAAAATGAAAAAAATGCAAAAGAAATTTTTTAAACTATCAAGAAAATGTTTACAAAAATATATTTATTAAATTAATTTTCTTGTTTCTTAAACCTAATAGTTCTATGCTCCTGTTGTTTGTCTATAATAAATAAACATAATCCTGTTGCTCTACTATTTATTTAACTATTTATTTACATCTGGAATAAATGAGGTAAAAAGAAAATATTTTTTAAAATATCAAGAAAATGTTTACAAATAAAAATTTAAGGTTAATTTTCTAGTTCTTTAAATATACTATTTTATTTCACTTCACTTCCGTTATTAATTAAACTAATATAACTTATGATGATAGCGGAGAAAAACACATGTAATTTCTTTTCCTCAAAAATTTTTTGAAAAAATCATACTCACTATTTATTAATGATCAACTAACAGAATTACAGGGTATACATATGTGTGTGTGTGTTTCCTATTTTTTAATGAACATAATCTTGTTCCCTACTATAATCCTAACTATTTATTTAATATTAATATAAAAATTGGGGAACAGCTGGAATAAATGAAGTAAACAAGGAAATATTTGTAAAATATCAAGAAATTTTTACAAATATAAATTTTAGGAGATTTTCTAGTTTCTTAAATATACTATTTATTTTACTTCTCCTGTTATTAATTAAAACTACACATAACTTCAAATGATAGCAAAGAAAAACATGTAATTTTTTTCCTCAAAAAAAATTTTTAAATCATCCTCACCATTTGATTTATTAATTTAAATTACAGGTCGTTTAATTTTTACATCAAATTTTCCCTACCATCTCAACAAGAAGAAAAATGGACAATAGAATAAGATCAGAGAAAGCCAAAAAAGTGTGATAGAAAAGGGATTATCAATAAAAAAAAGAAAGAAAAAGAGTTCAAGGAGGTGGGAAATGATGAAAAAGACCTGCTTTCTAATCGACCTCGTAAGTGAAGTCGAACGTGAGGAATCTTTCAGTGACCTTCAGAATCAAACGGTATCAAGGGGCTACACCCTCATCCATCTCCCAAACCACGTGAGCTTTTCCATTGGACACACCTGCCCATAGACACTGGACAAACTATATAAGTGAGTGTGGTCACTGTGAGAAATATCATTAGTTAAATCACTGTTCCAGACAACAACTAGCTCTAAACCAAACATGAAGGTAAGGCTTCCATCAAACCATTTTCTCACCGTTCAGCACAACCCTTTCAGTGTTTTTGCTTACATTGTTTCAACAGTTTTTAGTGGCATCGACAAATGGTCCATAATTGTACTGAATTTAAAACAGCTTAAATTCCCTTATTTTTATTTTTTTTTTATGTTGTATCTTACTTTTATTTATTTTAACTTTTTGTGCACCATATTAATTGAATTTTAGAAACTTAATCTTTTTTTTTATATTTACTAACATTAAAGCAGTTAATTAAAATTTAAATCCCATCTATGAATTAAGACGAGGATGTTTAGGGGTATTTACCCCCATTGGTACTCCGTAATCGGTACGGCAGTTGCCAGTTGCCCGATCAAACCATTTCAGATTTTGTAGTTCTTTCTAAAGGACTTAAAAAAATTCCAACAAATATAAGAATATAAAGTTGATTTATAGTTACTTTATCAAATCATTTACCAAATATAATAATAATTATTATAATTATAACCATACATTTAGTATTTCATTTTGCATGATAGATAATAAAATAGTATATTTACTAAAGAAATAATATTAATCTCAAAATTAGAAGATTTTGTTAATAACAAATATTATACAGTGTCAAATTATGTTATTATTTTTTTCTGTTTTATGCATAAAATATCAGTTGAAACTGCTCTTATAATTCTTTAAAGTAAAATTTAGAAATATTTTGTTTATTTTTTTTTAAATTAAAGAGAATGTATAAATTTAAATTGTATAAGAAATATTATAATTACATTAATTATAAAACAAAGTTTTTTTAAAGTATGAATAAAATATATGCATTAAATAACTCAGTAATACGATAGTGGGTTTTAATTATGTAGGTAATTAAATATTTGAAGGAATCAATTTAAATTAAAGGCTTATAGAAATATGAAAATTTGGCCAAAATTTTGTTTTTCCGAAGAATTGCTTTTGTTTATTAGTAATGTATGCAATTTTATGCATATCAGACATAGGATGCTATCAAATTTTTATAAGAATTCTAAAGGGATGAAATGGCATCGATATAATTTTTATTGAAATATTGGGAATTTTTACAGTTTCTCATTCTTTTCGCTTTGATCGCTGCCTGCCAAGCAACACCAGCATTGCTCCACCATCCTGCTGTGGTTGGTACAGGTGCAAGCTCTCAGTACAGAAGCCAAGATGTAAGTATTTTTTATGAATTCAGTACTTTTTAATTTTATAGTAAGATTCTTAATTAAACTTTTATTAATAAAAATTTTCGTTTTAATGTCTTTTTGAAACCAACAATATACAGGACAAGTTTTTATTATTATGGTAGCACACTCTCGTTCTTATAGTATATAGATATGCTATTTTATATTTACCTCAACTGAAGTCACACTACTTTAAAATACTTAAATTTTATATAATTATTGTACTACAAAACTACTTTTTATTTTTATTTGATATTTTACCTCAAAGTGTGAGTGATGTAATTGAAAATTTGTACAAAAAAAGGGACTAGGTAAGGGCATCGACAATAGCAACACATGAAAATTGGCCATAACAAAAATATTAATTTTAATGTTAAACTTGAAGCTCAAAAATGAAATGCAGAATAATTGAAATGTTCTCTTCTATTAATAAACACACATAAAAGTAATACTGATCCCAAATTTCTTCTCTAGATTTAAGAAATCTCAAAATTTTAAATGATACTTTCTGTGCCTTCCATGGTAATTGCCATAATTGTGTATCTATTAAAATGTGAAAAAATAATTTTTTCCCTTTTTATTAATTTGGGTGGTAAGAATGTCCTTTTTTGCAAATGCATATTAATCATTTTATTACTAAAACCTACAAAAAGTGATTATGAGCAGTAAACACTAATAAAATATTTCACGAAAATGCAAGAGAAAGATTTTGTTCCTCCTTAATAATTATTTGGAAAGATTTGCAAACCTAATTTATTTTTAATAGCACAAAATCGCTTAGTTGTAAAGGTCGACTTCCTATTTTGCTTTACGAACTTACTGCTAATAATTCGAAAATTGGGATCAGATTCATGATACTGCAAAAAGTGAGAGCATTTAGGTCTTTAAGACAACCGTTGCAATTTTGTCCATTAAGGACCAAACTCTTTTCCATCTGAATGAAATTAATGATTTTTTTTTTTGTACATATAAGAGCTTAATTAAGGGAACAAAAGTAAAAATTAAAAGGAAACATTTGCGCGAAATATAAAACGTTGAAATATTAACTATGAAACTACTTAACTATCAAATTGTCATTGAATAAATTGCTAACTATGTTAATGTAAACCGATTACTTTCTGGTACATGAAAGTTTTTAAAGATACGTTATCTAGAAGCACATTATAGAAGCTCTTTGCATGTAATAACAGTTTTGTAGAAAAGAAAACTACATAAATTTTCGATTGTACTGCCATTATTACTATACCATACCATATTACTGTGCCTAGAGCTGAGATGCCCCTATACAATTTGGGGAAGATGTGGGGAAATTGAATGGACACACGATGTAGGTAAAAATATTTTCGCAAAATTCCCTTTTTGGCGGTACCGAACAATGAGGAAAATATTTACAAAATCAGTAGAAAATATCAAAAGATTAAATATAAAAAAAAAAAAAAAAAAAAACGAAAAAGCTGTACCGGCATTAATAAAAATAATTCAAAATAAAATACATAAAATAAACCTGCAAAATTGGTTTTAAAAAGAAAAAAATTATCCTTATAAAAAGTATCGAGCCAGACCAAATATATTTTTTTCTCGTAGTAAGGGGAGCTTCCCCTGGATCCTGCTTTAAAGAAGATTTGAAAGTTTTTGTCAGAATAAATGGAAAGGGGAAAAAAATGCTATTTATGTAATGTTGAATTACAAAAATATACCGAAGAAATATTTTTGTATCTCAATTACAATTTTTTTTTTTTTTACGTAGAATTTCGGAAATTACAACTTCGGCTACGATGAAGGACATCTGACTGAGGAACCTTCCGAAAAGAATCTGGAGATGCCCATGGTAATGTTGCTGGTTCTTATGGTCTCCGTGATGCTGATGGTCGAGTCAGAATTGTCAACTATGTAGCCGATGCAGCTGGATTCCGTGCTGATATCAAGACTAATGAACCAGGAGTCGAACCCAGGACCCAGCACATACTGCCATCAACAAAGCCGGAGTTGTTGTTGCACCTGCAGCTTCAGCAATTGCTTATGCCCCAGCTCATCCAGTTGCATATGCTGCTCCAGCTCATCCAGTTGCATATGCTGCTCCAGCTCATCCAGTTGCATATGCTGCCCCAGCCCCAATTGCCTATGCTGGCCATAATCTAGTGGCTCACGCACCAATCGCATATGCCGGCCACCATTTAGCTGCCCCCATCACGGATTCGCATACCATTATTAAATTGAAAAAAATAACGAAAGTTTTTAATTTCCTTTACATGGCCAAAGTTTACAGTTACAAAAATGCTTAGAATAGTTCACTGAGATTTTCATCTTCAATCATAATATTTATTTCAGGTTTTAACTTATACCATAGATAGGCATAATTTAAATTTATTCAGTGGATTTTTTTATGGAGCTTAGTTCCTTGCAATGTTGTGAACACTTTTCAGTAAATTTTTACCAGCAAAAAGCTTACAAGCTTTGTGGTAAAATTGTAGATCTTAACTGTCGCTTTATCTGCTGCTTTTAAACATGCATGTTCTGCATATTCAGCTTTTGCTTTTCTTATGAAAACAATTCGTTGAAAAGAAACGATTTGCTTACTGCCTTTCTCTTCTTCCTTATTATTTCCGTTTTCTTCTGAAACAATGAAAAGATATTTATTTTTCTTTCTCACCCTCCAGTGAATGCTTAAAATAAGAGTCAAAGAAATCTATTCATGCTTCACCCGCGAATGAATGCTTAAAATAAGAGTTAAAGAAATCTGTCCATGCTTACAATCCAATGCAAAAGAAAGAAATGAATTTAAATCGCTATTTATAGATGCTTTTATAAGACTCAGTATGCTTTTATAAGACTCAGACTTTTATAAGACTTCTCTGTATTGAAACTTTTCAACTGATTTGCATTTATGTATCTTTTTCAATATATATGTATTTTAAATATTGTTAAAATTTTAAATGAAAAATAAAAATAAAAAATATTCTCATAAAAAATCTGTGTCTGTCGTTAATGTCTGCATAATTGTTAGTATTTTTAGTAGAATAGCTAGATTATATACGACCTCATTTAAAAATGACATAATTATTATAATCCACCATATTTTTTATAATTTGTTAGATGTTTTTATAATATCTAATTATTAATAATGAACTTTAGTACATTTATATGCGATGATATGAAAATATTGTATTAAAAAAATTTGTTTTCAAGGTAGCAGTGCTTAATTTGTTTAGCAGTTACAAAGAATATACAGAAAGTAAATAAAAAGTCTTTATTTTCTCAAATATATAAATAAAAATAAACATTCACAGAACGAAACATTTTCAAGCTATCACATTGCACCACAAGATGGTAAATATACTTTGATGTACATTACCGACTACATTTAAAATAAATTCACATTTTTATCCATGGGCATTTTTGAAAAGGAAAGTTTTTAAACAAAAATTTTATTATATAAAAGTAATACAAAATTCAAACAATTTATAATAAATTATATTTGATGCAATAAAAGATGAAATAAATCATTGACAAAGATTCAAAATAATAAAACATAACAGAAAATTAAAAAGACGTAATGATTTTATAAAAGGTTGTAATATAAATGTTATTTTTTGCGAAATATACTTCATTGCTTTTCATAAAATATTATGGATGGATTTTTAAACACCTGAGAATTCTTTTTTATTCATCAAAATTAAACTGCACCTCATATGAACAATTTCTTGCAGAGTAGTCACCTATGGCTTAGAAATGTTACATGCGAGAAACGATACAACTAGACTTCACCTATTATAGATAAGACCGAAGCAACCTGCAAAGCATGATGGAAAGAAATTAATAAAAAATAATTACCGAATTTAATTACCCTAGTGCAAGACACATCAAAATCAGTGATCATCAACTTATCAAGGTACTTATCATTAAGGCACTTTTTAGGAAACATCAAAATCGAAAAGACTTTTATAAAATTAAAGATAGGAATGTTTATATCTATAGAAATAATCATTAATTTATGATTAAAATAAATCAGTAATTTCGTATACAGCAACAGAATGATAAAAATTTAGATATTTAATATTAAAAAGATTAATAATGATAATAGTTTTTCATATTTATAAAAATGCACAAGTTAAATTACGAAGTTTAAGTAGAAAAAAAATACTAGATACAATTAATTTTTTTAAATAGACATAAAAGATCTTTTTAAATGGGCATAAATCATCTTTTGAATAGACATAGAATCAACTTTTAAATTAAAGATTAAATGGAATTTATGAAATGAAAGGGGGAATTTATGGATTAAAGGAGAAAACTGAGGAATTAAGAGGAATTTACGGATTAAAGGAGAAAATTGGGGAATTAAGGGGCAAACCACACAGATTATGGATAGTTATTATTGATTGACGAAAGAAAAAATTAAGAATCGAAGAGCAAAATACGTATTTAAAAGTATAGTTAACAAACTAATTATCTTCCTATATTGTAACCAAATCCTGAAATTGTTCCAATTTTAATTTATCGTCCTTTTTCCAATATGTATTATATAACAAAAATACTTTTATATTAAAATGTATACATGAAAATTATTTTTTTCTATCATAATTGTAGATGAATATTTTTATGGAACATATATGTTCAAATAAGGCATATTACGATAAATAAAAACCAATATTAATTTTGAAGAAGTTATACACTATCTTAAATTTGTGGAAGTGACTCAAATTGACGCAATAATATTAAAGAATAAAAATAAATTCTCATAAAAGCAAATGTTTTCTATTTTAAATTAAAAAATGTTTTTATGTGAAATTTATCAAACTTTTCTTAACAAAAATCCGTACAGTAAATTGCAGTTGATCAAAATTGTTTAGATGATCAATGATTTATTCGATTCACTAAAAAATGCATTGATTCAAAATATGACTTCAATTATAACCAACTTTAAGCATTATTCCCTGCATCTTACATTGTAATGGTTAGCCAATGAGATACATCTGCAAACTATTAATAACTCATTTAGCACCATCTTAGCATATTGCGTTTTTTTGCAAGCTACAGGAAAACATTTCTTATTAAGCTAGAGATTCATGCTGTTATAATGGATATGCAAGAGGTTGGAAAGGAGATTTTGCATTCAGATAGCCGAATTGTGGAGGTGCAGCGGCAAATGGAGGGAGGAAACTACCGTAGTTTCTTACAGCACTGACATACCCTTTCCTTGTACTAGATTGTTGTAGTACGCTGGAGGTGGAGGCGGTGGTGGTGGTGGTGGTGGTGGTGGAGGTGGTCCATAAGCTGCAAATCCAAACGGCTTCGCTGGAGGTGGTATGGCTACAGGAGAAGATACTGCATATGTTGGTGGGGGAGGTGGGGAGGTGGGGGAGGTGGAGGAGCATAATAGGCTGGTGGGGGTGGAGGAGGAGGGGGAGGTGGTGGGCCAATTGGTCCAACATCTGAATAGATATAATTATACTGTGGTGGTGGTGGAGGTGGCAGTGGTTTTGGTGGTGGCAGAAATACTGCAGGAGGGAGGTGGTGGTGGAGGTAAAGCAACAGGTGCAACTGGTACTACAGGAGCTGGTATGGCTGGTTTGTTGATGGTAGCTGATGCTGGATCTTGTGGAGCAACCCCAGGTTCATTAGAGTTACATCAGCTCGAAATCGTTAGCATCAGCCACGTATCTAACCACTCTTAATCGTCCATCAGCATCTCTTAAGCCAAAAGAGCCAACTTTGTTGCCAAAAGGCGTCGCCAAGATTCTCTTCGGAAAAGATGCACCTGATGGATGAAGTATTCGTAAACTAACGAAATCGTAACTTCCGACAGCCTAAGAAGAAATAATTAAGAATTAATAACCTAAATAAAAATAAATGGCATTTAAAAATGTTAAATTTTAATTTTTTTCTTCATTGTAAATAAGATGAAATATTTGTAAAATTTTTGTAGATTAATCAAAATATTCAAAAAAATAATTTGCTATATGGTCATTATGGCAAAGAATTTTAATTAAATTTATTTTGATTAAATTTATATATTTATATTAAAATTCACCTAAAACATCGATATTTTAACATTGTGACTTCGAAATACATTATAAAGCTTTCAAGGGTATCTTCGAAATTGAACCTCAAATGAAAATTAAAAATTCCAACCAGGCATTATAATTACAATTTTGCAAGTTGATCGCGTTTTTAAAAGATTTTGAAATAATATTTTTATGCTATGTTAAATAATCATGAAACTTATTATATTAACCTTTTTGCAGAAATTGTTCATACGCAAAAGAAAAAATTTTACTATTTTCAAAGAATTTAAAATTAAATTTACATAAAATATATAAAAAAAAGATGCTTTAAAATATAAATTACAAATCGAATAGCATGCATCATTCAATCAAGAATATATTTAACAGCTTATAATACGTCTATTTATAGCGTAGTTGCTAATGACAGTTTATTTAAAATATTCATTTCAAATTTACAATATTTACAATTGCAAGTAATAATAAATTTACTTATTAAAACTCTTGTTAACGCATTTCAAACTAATTTGAAAGCTCTTGTAAATACTTTACATCTTGGTTATTGAACGTTACAGCAGCACCAACGTCATCAGGATTCTTTGGGGTCAAGATGATAGCTGCTTGGCAACAAGATATTGCAGCGAGAACTATGAGAGTCTATCAAGGTATAAAAGACAATATTCATAAAATGCATATTATTAAGGTTTGCATTATTTTGCTAAAAATTGAAATGAAATGTTATAAACATGATTGATAATTCTTTAATAAAAACTTCAATAAAACAACAACAAATAAAAAACTTGATTAATATTTTAAATTATTTGCTGGTATCAAATGAAATAAATAAATAACGGAAAAAAAAACTAAAATAAATTGGTTTTGTTTGAAATATGTATTTTTAGCAGTATTTTTATAATAGAATTCAGATTCATATAAATTTTATTTTTTTTAAATTTTTAATTTTTTAAACCTCATTTATTAAAATATCATATGACTACTTTCATCAGTAATGAAAATTTTCTTAAGTATATAATATTGTTGTAAATCTATTTAATATATTAACATATATTTACTAGTAATTTAACTTAGATTTTTTTTTAATAAGTAGAAATACCGAACTTTGATTTGCAAAACATAAAATCCGACTAATAAAAATCTTTATATCTCATAGAATTTCAAATAGAAATATTATAATAATATATACAATCAATATGTAATTTTCTTATTAAAAACATACTTTAATGAAATTTTAATTACATTAAAAACAATGAAATTATTATTATTATTTTTTTGCTTATTATCTTATTAAACCAAGCCTCTAAAATTCTTTAGGTTACAACTCATTTGCTAGAAAATAAAACTGCTTTTAGGAAAATTTTAGGAAAGAATAATCAAAAATCTATTAAAGCCCATAGTAATATATACGCACCGACACTAAACCTAACCAACATTGGATATTCGCTGATAATATAAATACGATTAATTTCTGTTATTAGTACAAAAACAGATAATTGAAAACTAAGTAAAAATAAATTTTAAAACCAAAACTTCATAAAAATACGTCATTCATATATCGCGATGGATTACTTCCTGAAAGTTGATTAATTTAAATTGCAATCATAACCAATCATCTATTAAAGTTGAATGCTTGCTCGAAATTGATAAGCAAAAACTTTCCAAAATATAATGAAATACATTTCATTGCGATTTCAAATAAAGTTATCAGTATCAGTTAAGATCTTATCAGTATTAAAACAGACAATTGAAAACTAAGTAAAAAATAAATTTTAAGACCAAACTTCATAGAAATATATCATTCATATATCGCAAAGGATTACTTCTAACAGTTAATTAAATTTAATTCGTAATCAATTATCTATGGTAGAGTTGAATCTTTGCTCGAAATTGATAAGCAGAAATTGCCAAAATATAATGAAAAGGCATTTAATGAAGGCTTCAAATGAAGTTATCAAGTTTTTTGTTTCGAGATTGGTAAAAACGAAAACCGTCAAAAACTAGTATCCATTGGTGCTCAGGACTTAGGTTAAACTCGCCAGTGAGGGTTGAGATATCCAAGGCAGAACACTCACCTTCATGTCACCCACTGTTCAGTTGCAAGAAGCGAACTGACTTTCGAATATTCAGTTGCTCCTTATAAATCCCACCACCTGTGCTCACTACGAATTTTTCAGTGACGTCACGAAACCCCCTTTTCTTCCAATCGAAACAAAACTTAGTCATCTTGCATATTTTCAGTCAAGTATTCAAGCATTTTGGTGTCACGTCATTAAATGGAAGGTCAGCGGAGTTAAAATTCGACCTTCTGCGTCAACCGACACTCCACATTTCTGGTATTAAGCTACCCTCTCCATTGTTGCTCTCAATGGAAAAGGGGCTCTTAAGTTCTTATTTACGATCTTGTCCCCACTGGTAATCGGTCCTCAGAGTCACACAAGCGAGGCAGTTTATCACCCATTGTAATGCGCAAGCTTTTGAGCCATTTTGGGTTAGTGTGGCAATACTGGAATCTGATAGAAGTGAAAGGGTTTCTTTTTTTTTTTTTTTTCTTCCTGAAATATACTACAGAGACACTTTGGTGTTGATGTCGGTGCTACTGTTCTTCCACCTTTTGTTGTGGTGCCTTTTCTTTTTCTTCTTCTTCTTCTTTTTCTGTATGTCATCTCGTGAGAATTTTTGGCTTTTTGTTGTGTTCTGGATTCTCTTCTCACCTTTGTGGTGTCTTTAGTTTCAATACTGTTTTTGTCTTTTGACCCGAAATTACTTTTTTCTTGACAGAAAAAGTGAAAATAGATGTCAACATCGACGTCATAAAAACTAAGAGTGTTGCTTCAGAAGTATTAAATGATTCAGATATCACTGATCTTGAAAGGTGATATTTATCAGAAAATTTAATGCCCTTTTACATTTTTCAATACTATTTTGTGCGTATTTCTACTAAATTTTATTAACTAGACTTAAAAATTACGACAGGTATTTCGCTGAGTTCTTGATCATACTGCTTTTGCTGAAACTAATTCATATTTATTTAGTATCTTCACAAAAATGTTTAAGAGATAAGAAATTTAATTTCTTCGCCAAATATTTATTTGTAAGCAATGAATTTTATATTACTTCAAAACAGAAATTTGCAATTGGTTATTTACAATTCAATTTTCAAGATGTTATCCGAATATTTAAGATGTTTAGGATCCAAATGTATAAAAAGGAATCTAAATTATATTGTGTAATTAAAATTATTGTAAACTAATATGTTATAGACTTCGTAAAATAGTCTTAAGATGGTATAAAGCTACGTGCTAATTAACGGTATTATATACTACTCATCTTTTCTTAAATTAATTCATTATGTATTGGACAACCAACCCAAGAACATTGTATAAATTGGAGCAAAATCTCGAAAATTACATACATTTTCTTCAAAAACATCATTATACAGTTAGTGTTCACATCATTCTCAGAAGTGTTATGTTTCAATATTTTTTAAATTTATTTTAATAAGAATTTATAAATAAAAGTAATACTGTAAGTATCTAGCAAAGCAATTTTACAAATGTAATAACCTAATGGTTATAATGCCAATTAAGCTTTTGAAGCATTGGGAAAAGAAAAGGATAACAAAACAAAAATATTTAAAGAATTTAGAAGGATGAAAAACCATAAATTAATTAATTGATAAGGAAATATTCAGCATCAAAAAATTAAAATGCTAAAATCAATAATAACAATTAGTAGAACTTTATGCTAAATTTTTATAATAAATAATTTAAAAGATAGAAAGTATTCATTTTTAAATGAATGAAATTTAAAATTCATTAACTGAAATTTTTCCACGTTGTAATTAAAAGAAACTATTTCAGCTTTTTTCTTCATTTTTTATTTGTAATTCAATATAATCGTGTAAAATTATATAAGTAGAATGCAATGTTACTGTATAGAAAGGTTTTATAAAAAATATTTTTCTGTAGTTCATGAACACTAAAGCCTCACGATTGCTCAAATATACTTCTCAGTTTTTAGTTGATGAAAAATTGCAAATTAACAAAATATTTAGCAACTATTTCTTACTATTCGCATTACTTTTTTTGCGTTACAATGTATATTTTAACTGCAATGAACAGTTTTAGTGCATTAAAATTGTTCATTGCACTTAAAATATACAACGATTATTAAAAATACACAGCATTTAAATACTTAAAATGTACAAACATTTGGTACAATAACAGAAATTCAACTCATGTAGATCCAAGTATATCCTTGAAGTAAGTTATTATTGTTCTAATAAATTTTTAAAGAGTATTGTTGAAAATTTGCTGCATTAAACTGTTTTCAAGAAAACGATATAAAATTATCTTTGATCCTTGGTAATCTAAATACACTAAGATAATTATTTTACTAAATAAAAGTTTATTAAACTCACTATTAATTGTATTTAATTATTCAAGCTTTTAAAAATGTCAAAGACATAAATTTTATATAAAAGTTTGTTTTGCTTTACTTTAATATGTTTAAGTTTCAATAGAAACATCAATGCTTCTATATTTATCTAATAATGCATTTCATCATGATTATTATACGAATTATCAATTATCAATTTTGTAAAAAAATATCAATTAATCAACTTTTTTCACTCAATAAGTTTGTGTATTTTTGATCTTTAAAGAATGTAGAAAATAAAATGCTTGTGAGGCATATCATTTTAGATAGCATTTTTTCAACTAATGCATAACACCCTAAATATATTCCAGTGAGAGTTTATATGAAAATTATATAAACATTAAAAAAAATGTTGAAAGTTTTAAAAAAAAATAGTCAATTTTTTGAGGTAGACTTGGAAATTTATTGGAAAAGCATTTCAAGATAACAGGCTCCAGCAAATTTAATGAACAAATGTGACAAATATAGCTGGAACTAAGATCTATACAATAACCAAAAGCAATACCAAGCAATGATTTTCGAAACACAAGTGAAATACTGCAATGATGTTTCTCTTTAAAGATATGCTGAACTTGCATATACAAGAATAGGTTCATAATTTCTATAAGGTACAGATGCTGGTGCATTTACGTAAGTAAACACTCGCTCTGGTACTGTTTTATGTAGTGAAGGGTCAGTTATATACGAAATAGGTGAGAAGACAGCTGGGTTGGTATTCGCTGGAACATACTGATATGAAGGGGAGAAAAATGCAGGAGCTGTTGCATATGTGTTATATGTTGAAGGAACATTTGCGTAGGAATAAACTCCAGGTGCCGTGATGCTCATTTTAGCCGGTGATGTGGTTACATCATAGTTGATTGGTGATTTAGAGTCTAAATCTGGTGATGTGATTACATCATAGGTGATTGGTGATTCAGGCGCTAAATCTGTAGCAGCATAGACAGCCTTGTTGACGGAAGTAGAAGCTGAGTTTAGATTCGATACCGGGTTCGTTTGTCTTGATGTCCACTCGGTGATTAGCATCAACAATATAGTTAACAATCCGTGTCCTGCCATCAGCTTCTTGCAAACCATAGGATCCAATTTTGTTACCAAGGGCATCTCCAGATTCTCTTCGAAAAGTTCCACCAGAAAGATGAGCCTCGTTGTATCCGAAGTTATAGTTTCCTAAATTCTATGCAAGACATATAAAATAGTATTATGTATAAATTAAAATAAATGGATAAAATTAAATTACAGTGATAATTGTTTAATTTATGTATACATTAATTCATCGATTCTTTAGTTCTACAATGTAATTAAAAATTATTTAATCTTTGAAAAGAAAACATTAAAAAAAGTATTGCAATTTGAATCATAAACAATACAAACTACTCAAAAAAGTGCAATATTTGCTGGAAAACATTTTGATAACAAAGAGTCATTATTATAACTTATCAGAGATGTTTTGATTGTATATATATATATATATATATATATATACATATATACACTGGAAGTGACAAAAGTCATGGGATACCTCTTAATATCGTGTCAAAGTGCAGCAACTCGACGTGGCATGGACTCAACAAGTCGTTGGAAGTTTCTGCAGGAATATTGAGCCATCTGTCTCGACAGACGTCCATAATTGTGAAAGCGTTGATGGTGCACCACGAACAGACCTCTCGATGATGTCCCATAAATGTCGATGGGATTCATGTCGGGCGATCTAGGTGGCCAGATCATTCGTTGGAATTGTCCAGAATGTTCTTCAAACCAATCGCGAACAGTTGTGGCCCGGTGACATGGCACATAGTCATCCATAAAATAATCGTTGTTTGGGTACAAAGTCCATGAATGGCTGCAAGCGATCTCAAGTAGCTGAACATAAATTTCCAGTCATTGTTTGGTCCAGTCGCACCAGAGGACCAAGTCCATGCCATGAAAAACAGCCCACCATTACTGGGCCACCACCAGCTTGAACTGCCTTGCTGACAGTTTGGGTCCATGGCTTCGTGATCTGCGCCACACTCGAACCCTACCATCTTACCAACTAAATCGTGACTCATCGGACCAGGCCACGGTTTTCCATTCATCTACCAACCGATATGCTCACGTGCCCACGAGAGTCACTGCAAGCGATGTCGTTCTGTCAGTAAAGGCACTCGAGTCGGTCTTATGCTGGAATAGCCCAAGAAAGCCAAATTTCTCCACACGGTTCTAACAGACAAGTCCCTTGTACATCCCACATTGATTTCTGCGGTTATTTGACGCAGTGTTGCTTGTCTGTTAGAATTTACGACTCTTTGCAGACGTCGCCGGTCTCGGTCGTTAAGTGCAGGCGGTCGACCACTGCGCTGTCCATGGTGGGATGTTATGCCTGAAATTTCATACTCTCGGCATACTCTTGACACAGTGGATCTGGGAATGTTGAATTCCCTAACGGTTTCCGAAATGGCATGACCCATGCGTCCAGCTCCAACTAACATTCCGCGTTCAAAGTCTATAATTCCCGTCGTGCGGTCATCATCACGTCAAAAACCTCTTCACATGAATAACTTGAACAGAAATGAAAGCTCTGCGAAAGCACTGCGCATTTATACCTGTTCTACGCGATGCTACTGCCATCTGAAAATTTGCATATTACTATCCATGACTTTTGTCACTTCAGTGTATATATATATATATATATATATATATATATATATATGTGTGTGTGTGTGTATTGCAAATATAAATTCCTAAATAGCATTACTTTAAACGGAAAATGTGTTAAGTAATATTTTCTATAGTACGTTTGTTACTAATTAATAATTGCACCATAAATAACATAAAATGCACATTTGACGTTTTCGCCATGCATTTGAAATAATTAGTGATACCAAAACAAGCAATTCTGTAATATTATTAACACAATAAGAAAACCAAAATAAATTCTTACGTCTTCAGATTTGTACTGGGTACTGTCCCAGCACTAACTGCAACTGGTGTAATTGGAGTAGAGTAGCCAATCGCCAAAACACTAAAGAGAACGAGAACCTAACGTGGTAATGATGGTAAAAATGCAAATATTATAACGGGATAACATTATTATAACTGGATAATAATGGTTTAAGAACAAATTGCATCAAAAGTAGTTATTACTAATTGTGTATCAAATAAATAATTAAATAAAATCCATTTGATTGATTTTGTTGCGAAATTGAATTTTTATAAAGCGTAAAATTATTTAAGATAATAAAAGTAAAATATTTTGATCGTTAATAATTTTTTAAAGTACATAAACATGCAATATTTTTAAACAGATTTTGCAGTTTTAATAACAACTTAAGACTTAAATGCTTATAAAATTTATTAAATGTTTTAATAAAATTATATTCTATTATAAATTTTTATGCTGAGAAACATCATGATTTCATTATTTTATCATGCAATACTTTCATGCAACTAATTAAAAAGAAATAATTTGCTTGTTGAACATTTAGTTTCATATTTGTAACTATGTTTTCAAATTTTGTTTAAATTAATTTTTTTCCTACAGTTTTAATTTTAAATTATATTATTTTTTACTATTAATTTTTGCTTATAATTTTAAGGATTCCTTTTTACTTTATTTTGTTATAATTTTTTCGTTAAATAAAAATATTTTTCGTGACAAATTATCAATTATAAAAATTTTAATTAAATTTAATGAAAATAAATGTTTTGAAGTTTTAAATACCAAACCATTTTTGTAATTTACGGAAACTTCAATTTACTAATATACTCAATGATTTAATTATATAATGATGAAATTAGTTAACACATAAATATATGTTAAAATAAAAATAAATAATAATAAATAAATTAATTAATAAAAACTTTTATTTATAAACCTATTTACAATAGCATATTAAATTAATCATTTAACAATGAGTATATTATTTTATATTTACTTTTCTATAAATTTACGGAGTAGGTATAAATTTTTATAAAATATATTAAAATATATTATATTCAACATAGTATTCGAATATCCCTTAGAAACAAAATCTCACCTTCATGACTCTAATGATTCTTTCGAGAAAAAGTGATGTAATTTTCTAGATTCTGCTCCAATTTATACAAAGTCTTTTGCCCTTTAGGGGTGTCTTGTCTAACACATGATAAATTACTGTAAAAGGAAAGAATGGATGGTATAAAATACTGATAATTAGCACATCGCTTATGTAATCTAAAAATTAATTTTAATCCTGCTCACCTCTCATGTAATCTAATTTTTTAATTTTAAATTTTATTGTTTGACACACAAAACATTTATTTTTTGTAGTTAATTAATTTCATTGTTCTGTCTATAAGATGCTGGGGTTAAGTTATACGATTTTTGCCAATAAAGGAGCGCCAATTCATCTGCCATCGTAAATTTTATTGTAAATAATAATGTATGCTATTGATGAAAAAATATATATTAAAGATTTTACTTATGAAAATTAATCACACAGATTCACGTCAAGAACCAATATTTTAGATATTTTTTAAGATTTAGCTGTATGCACTTTGACCGAGAATTGTTATTGGTCGAGATTTGTTGTCATAAAAAATAATTCTTTAATTGAAATTTATTATCATGTTTGTTATATTTAATGATTTTATGCAAGTAGCCAATTAATGAATTAATTATAACTAAGTTCTTTATTTTACTTGACAGTTTTAGAATTATGCATTTATAGTGGATTTATATTGAAATATAATTATATCTTTGAAAAGAATTAATTTGCTCATTTAAAATTTAATCTTATATTTGTCACCATATTTTCATACATTGTTCAATTTTATTTTTTTCCTACGATTTTAATTTTTAAATTATATAAAGTATTACATGTTGTTTATATTTTTTAAGGATTCCCTTTTACTTCATTTTGTCATAAATGTTCCTTTTAATGCATTAGAAGATATAGTATAGTTGAATGTTTAACGTTTCTTTTAACTTAATAACTATAGCACTGAGAAGTCTACTTTCTTCTGAGTGTTTTGTTTTTATCTGAAACGAAATTAAAAATTAGTTTTTTAATCTTCAGTCATTACATTAAATTAATAATTCATAATTAATGGTTCTTGAGAAAATTAATAATCATTCATAAATAGTAACTAACTTCAGTTTTAAACCAGATAAAGCCGGTTCTTATATGTTAATAACAAATATATTTTAGAATCTATTCCATTATGTATTTCATTTTCGAATAAAAAAATTTTATACTTAATTTCACATAACGAATACAGTTAGTGAATCGTTTCTTGGAAATTTCTAAATTTTAATTGTTTAATGCAATGCTTTTGAAATGCTTCTTAATTTGAAAAAGAAAAAAAAAACCTGTTATGGCAATCCTAAAGCTTCTTTTGTAATCTTTGAAAATAAAACTAGAATCCATTGCCTTAAGTAAGAAATGAAAAGTACTAATGTTTTCCATGAAATGATTCTCCCATGACGTTCCACCTCTGAATTCATGAAAAGATTTTATCAGTTTGTATACTGGTTCAAGCCAATTACATAGGGTAATTCAAGTTGGATATGCCCAGCAGATAAGGTTTATTGCACGTTCCCCATATGATGCAATTTTCTATTGTAAAACAGATGAATTAAATCAATAACATCAATGCACAGAAATAATATAGTAAATATAATATTTGTATTAGAATTAATGTAAAGTTAAACTTTATTTAAGATATTCATTCAGTATTCTTTAAAAAAAAATAATAAATTTGCTTATTACTATATTTAATTAACTCGTCAATTGAACTATTATTTAATTTACGATATGGTAAATTAAATGTAAGTCGTATCTCGCAGGGATACAACCGTAACATGCTATTGCTATAAAGTAAAAGTTATTCATATTAATGTTTTGAAGACTAGAAGCATTTTAAATGATTGTCATGTACTTTCTCTTGTAAGACACGAATAAATTCTTTTCTTGAAATAATCTATACAGAAATCTGTATTTCCTTATAGATTGTTGTTGTTACTAATCTAGAAACTGCCTAGTAGGGCTAGGCAATTCCATGAATCCGAAAATGTCTAAATAACTTGGTTACACCTTGGACCAGGAGATCACAAGTAATAAACATATCGACGGACAAGGCCAGAAAGAGGCTTAATATTCTCAAGTTTGTATCTGATCGAGATTGGGAGCAGAGGCCAGCACACTACTACGAACTATATACACTTCTCTTATTAGACCAATTTTGGACTATGGATTCCTCATCTTTTCTTGTGCTTCCAATACCAATCTTAATAAACTTGAGAGACTGCAGCATAATGCTGCTAGAATCATCATCGGACTTCGTCATAGTTGTCCAAATGACATTGTGCTTTTTTGAGAGTGATCTGCCACCTCTCTCGATGAGAAGAACTTATTGCTTGACAAAATACTTTGGCAAGCTTACAGCTACTATGAACATCATAGAACTTCCACATACCTTCACTCTTGGACTCACAATCGACATTTGAAGAAACATAGCCCCTTTTCTTTGTAAATTCGCTGAACCTGCCTTTTCTGATACTGAGCTTCATTCTTTGGGATCCCGTGGTCCTGGCCTGAAAACTTGATGGGATACACTTCCATGATGAACTCTTGACTAGTGTGATGAAAAACTCTGAGAATCTTGACTATGTTAGAATGCTGGCTATGGAGTCTATCTATAGCATAGTTCTATTATCCATAGCATAGTTCATCCATAGTTCTTTAATGATTTATACTGATTTTAGTAGAGGTGAAGGGAAATTTCTGGTAGTGGAGTGTATATACCTTATAGGTAACAACATTGACGTGAAGTTTTTCTTATCAGATTCATACGAAAATTGTGATGAAACAAGCACAATAACAGTGGAAAAAAATAAAGGGATTTTCACAAGAACCAATCAGTTCTTTAATATTATATTTTTCTCTAAGTGCTTTTTATTGGCAGTAATTATTTGTTCGTTTAAGAAGTACTAGTATAACAATAATTTTATTAAATAATTCAATTTATTCAAAATGTATTGCATTTTCTATTAATATTTAGCAAGGATATCAAAACAAGGATATCAATTGACAAAATATCTACATATATATATATATATATATATATATATATATATATATATATATATATGTAGATAAGTAGTTATTTTGTCAATTGATATCCTTTCATAGTAAATTTATAATTATAAATGTTACGGCATAGAACTATACACACTTAAGTGTGAGAAATAAATATTTAACTTATATTTGCTTCAAAGTTTGTTTTGGAACTTATCACTTTGCAATCGAATTAAATATTTAAACAGACACAAACCCTTATATATATGCTTTAATTTATTGAATAATTTAATACTTTATTGGATGTATATTTGGAGGCTTTTAAAAACTATTTGATTGCAATTTTCTTCGAAAGAATTGCCGATTCACCAAAATTAGTAAAAACATAAAGACATTGTAACGATTTTAAATCATTTAAAGCTAAAATTTATTTAATATATTTTCAAAAAAAATAAAAGAAAACATTTGTTTCGATTAATTGTAACTATTTTAACTATTATTAGATTTAATCGTTTTTATTTTCTTGCTGATAAGATAGCTAAAATTTATAAAATTATTTATATTTTCCCAACATGAAATTTAAAATGAAAAAAATAAATATAAAACATACTTGTTTCGATTATAAATAAGTAGCATTTATAAAGCTAAACAATTATAATTATTTATTATTTAATCATTTTTATTCACTAAAAAAGCAAACATAACAAGATAATATACATCTTAAATTGAAATTATTAAAGTGACATTTATAAAAAAAAAAACAATAGATAAACAATTATAATTATTATAACTATTTATTATTTAATCATTTTTATTCTCTAAAAAGCAAATATAATAAGATGATAGACATCTTACTATTGAAATTATTAAAAAACATTTATAAAAGGTAATCTAAAGTATCCATTACTTTCCAAAGCAAAGACTGTAAAATCCATGGACGTCCTAAGGCATATGCCAATATAGAAGTAACAGCCTGAATAATCACATATGCAGAAACAGAATGTGTAGGCATAGAAGCAATATAAGTTGATGCAGTGGATGACGAAGCTTCAACAGTTAAAGTTTTTTTTTTGCAGCTAAATCTTTGGGTTCAACACCGGGTTCATTGGTCTTGATATAAGCCTGGACTCTAGCTGCATCAAGATCTAATTGACAACTCGCACACGCCTTTTAGCAACTATCAATCCATAAGAACGAACTTTTGTTTTCAAAATCATCTCCAACCACGCTACAGGATGTACCAACAGGCAGATGTTCCTCATCGTAGCCAAAGATGTAGTGATTGCCAATTTGTAAATTGAAAATGAATTCTTATTATTTTTTAAATGAACAAACGAAATGAATGAAATTGGGATAGAAAAATATAATTATTTACTGATCCTACAAATGTTAAGAATATTTTCTATTATTTTTCCATTATACAAATGAACTACACCGTAACGATTATAATTGTTACATTTTAACATAATCATGAAGAATATTTATTTATGTGAATAAATAATCAAACCAAATACTATACATAACAATTTGTGAAAAGTTAGTTATCTTTCATGTAATATAAATGCAAATTACTGAATATTGTCACATTGAAGAAATTTAATTCCTGGTTAAATGTAGCTAGGTATTTTTTAAAATTATATTATAAAATAAAATAATAATATAAAATATAAAAAAAAATATATCTTACTAAGAATTTTTCATCCAGTATATTATACGAAAGAGAGCCTTTACAATTTACAATTTTTTAATAATTTTTAATTAAAAATATTTTGTAAAGAAGATTTTTAAGTGAATTGAATATGAAAAATTTTATTTTTTCCTATGATAATCGTAAACGCTCAGCATATTGGCTGGTGACATAAATGATAATTTTCAGACCAAGCTTACATCCAAAAAGACAATGTTGATATTTTGGTTAAATGAAAAGGAAGTTATCAATTACATATTCCTAGAAACAGGTCAAATAATTAATGCAAAAGATTACTATCAACAAATTGAAATTGTGCATCAGAAATTGTTCCAAACCAGCTTCTTCAAAACCAGCGTTGGTGCATTGAAAAGGCCATTTTCTCCATGATAACACAGGAACCCATGTTTTCCAAATCGCACTCCAAAAACTAAACTTTGATGTTCTGATGTTCTGGCTTATCACCAATATCCATCACACTTGTCTCCTACTGACTAACTATTACTTCTTTAAATATTTATATTCATTTTTAAAGAATAAACGTTTTGTTAATCATGAAGGTGTCAAAACAGACTTTACTGAATTTTTAATTCTAAATCAAAGGTGTTTTTTTTTTAAACTGGAATAAAAATTTTTATAATTCAGATGGAAGAAGTTAATTGATGTATTTGCAGCATATTTTAATAAAATTTCTTCAAATAATTCGTGTTCGTGAAAAAAAAAAAAAATAAGTTTGAAGCACAAAATTTAAAAATTGTATGCTTTAAAGTTCATTTCATACAAAACAACCCAATACAAAAATAAGTGAAAATTAAAAAAAAAAAAAAAAAAAGTTATTACCTTATACAGAATTAAATAGTCATTTACAGTCAAAATCGGGAATTTATAATTTATTTCCAGACATTTATTTTGTTCTTCTTTTACTTTACGTAATTTTTACTAACTTCTATTTGCTTGTTATTTTATTTATATTCTTGATAAGACATTTCTGCAATAAAAAAAAATATGCTTATCTCTTAGTTTGCATTATTATAAGAACATTACATATTACGTGTATTAAAAAGAATTATTTGGAAATTAATTTGAAGAATAATAATGTGGAAAAATTATTTAATTTTTTTATAATTAATTCTGATGTTTCGAGTAAGTGAATATAAGAGAAATTCTTAAATCAAATGTATTGTTTAATTATTAAGTGACATGCAAGAACAAAAAAATCAAAATAAATCAAGAAAGCAAAATAAATCAATTTATTTTCGAATTCTAAGGCATAATTAACGTAATTAAATAAATATGTAGTTTTTCTGAATTATTTTTCTGAAATTTTTCATAAAATATAGGGTGTTCCAAAATTCATTAAAATTAGACATATTTCATTTTTAGTATATCATCAAAGCGCCTTGCCCTCTTAGCTGAATTATGATTGGGTGCATATTTTTGAAAACTAAATAATTTTCGAGGGGTATAATTTTTAAAATTTATTAAAAATAACTTCTTGCTTGAATTTTAGGACACTCTATACATGATTTCTAATTTGAAATTTGTGCTTTTAAGAATTTAATCATCTAACCAATTATCTATTAAAGAAATAGAGATTGTACCCTGATAATGATTATGAATTGAATATTAATCCTTTTAATGTTTAGATCATTGCGAAAAGCATTAAAACGTAGAAGTTTTAATTTCCGGTTATAAACGCATATATAAATGTTGGTCTATTTTCTTTTCTTTTAGTGATTATAGATGTCTAATACATTTTATTACTATTATTTTTGGATAAAGAAGTAAATTATTTCCCTTCTATTATTTTAAATCTATTATGCTTAAATTGTTTAACATATTTTTTTAAATCATATCCGAGAATCTGCGCAAAATTTTGAATTTGAAAATAACACGTATTTCAAAGAATAAAGGCAGTAGCAACTGAGTAAAAAATTTAAAAGAACACAACGAATAATAAATTTTCTAATAAAATATTTTTATTTCAATTTGTACGAAACATTTTGGCAACTGAAAGGAACAAGATTCAAGACAAACATCTTGATACAAAAAATTTTCTAATCATAATTTAATAATTAGAGATGGTAACCATACGCTCCTGGAATGGTCAATCCAGCGTGATTATAAAGCCCATGGTGAACCAGAGGAGCAGCTGCATAGGTCAAAAGCAGGAGCTGCAGCATATGTGGCCAAATGTGCAGGACCAGCAGCATAAGTAGCAACATGTGCAGGAGCAGCAGCATAAGTAGCTACATGTGCAGGTGCAGCATATGTAGAGTATGTGGCAATTGCGGGTGCAGGAGCAACTACAGCCAGAGCTTTGTTTATGGTGGTTGAAGCTGGATCTTTGGGTTCGACACCGGGTTCGTTAGTCTTGATGTCAGCTCGGAATCCAGCTGCATCAGCGACATAGTTGACCACACGGACACGACCATCAGCATCCCTCAATCCATAAGAACCGACTTTGTTTCCGAAGACATCTCCGGCCTCTTTGCGGAAGGTGCCACCAGATATATGCCCCTCATCGTAACCAAAGTTGTAGTTTCCAATGTTCTAAAATGTGTGCGAAATTTTAGTATTTTTAGATAAAAGAACACATAGCTTTGCTAAATTTTGATAAAAATTTAATTATTTACTGGTTCTATTTTTAATTTTTTGTTATGTATCAAACATATGATTTATATTATTCAACTACAATTATGAAAACACTACAAAGATAAATGTCTAATCATTTTTTCAATTCCTTCTATTAGCTCACACTTCCCCCAAAATATATCTTGTTCAAATTTTCAATTGTTCATAAAATACTTTTTATTCCTCCACTCAAGTTCAACTACATTTTTTTAAACTTGTAGTGGATGACACTTGATGTTAATACAGTTTTTCAAATATTAATCCATTAATTAAGTTTAATTAATTAATTTTAGATTTTTTTAGATTTAAGTTGTATATATCTAGCAATGGATGGAGCCAGATAAACTTAAAAAAATGAATGAAAATTATTTATAAAGGACTTTCTGCAATATAGTGAAAAAAAAATTGAATTGACTTAAATTTTTTTTTTATATTACTTATTTAAGAAATTATTTGTTATCCCTAAATTTCATTAAGAATAAATTATTCTATTTTTTAAACTTGGAAACTTCGTATTCCCTAGGCAATTCGTGTACCACAATTCGTGGTAAAGAAAAGGCATATCCGGATGAAATTGAATGTTGTATTTTTCTGACTAAACCCTCAAGGGTAATTGCCTTGAATTTGAATATCGTAGGAGAAATTCTCCAGGAAGCTATCTGACCGCGAGGCTCTTTCACAAGCAATTAGATTGGTCGTCCAGCCTCTTCGTTTCTGTAAGCAACAAACTGCTAGAAGGTTCAAAGGCCTTCTTGCATATCAATTTCAAGATAATACAATGCGACTGGGCATCGATTCTTGGTTATTCTACTGTTAAAGATTTTTCATCCTTAAATTATGTATCAATTTAAGTTGTATTTACAGCACATAACAAAATAAAATTAAATTTCTAATCATACTTGAAAGAGCATTCCTATTTTATAAAATGTATTGACCATAATTAGTATATAAAAAATCGATCATAAACTAAGTAATTTGGGAATTTTAATTTGTATCTTACATCTTGTGCTCTGTATTGAGTACTTGCACCAGTACTCAGAAGAGCTGGAGCATTCAGAAGAACTGCAGCTTGGCTGGCAGCAAAAAGAGCGAAGAGAATGAAGACCTGAAAATAATATGAAAATCATTATAACCTTATATTTTTAATCATAGTTTGAATTATTTTATTCGTGATTTTCTATTGATTAATTTTTCACAAAGCTTTTTTATACCTAGACGATCTACTTCTACAAAACTAATTAGATGAAAATATATCTTTAATTAGTAGGTGAATTTTTTTAAGAAACATTGTAATTAAAAATATGGTTTATTGTTTCTATGATATGAAAATTGATAAAAGGACGTTTTTCAACTGAAGCAACAAAAATAGTGTTTTAAATATATTTAATATTTAGCATTTGTAAAAAAAATTTTTAAATTTTTAAAATAAAAAATTTTTTTGTCTGATAAAATTAGTCAATACGTACTAATAATGGGATAACTTAAAATTTCAGAATTTGTACTGATTTATAATTTTATTTATTTTTTTATTTATACTACTTTTATTTTATTATTTATTATTATTTTTTTAAAGTAAATTAGTAATACTATAATCTATATTTACAAGTTTTATTCTAGTTCATAAAGTAGAAGAAATAAATAAAAACTGATTTTTTTAAGAGTTTATCATTCAAGTTTATTAAAAGATACTATGTTAAAAATCCATAGAAAAGATTTAAATAATAAATTGAGGTTTTAAGATGTTAAAATTAAAAGGCTACAATGATACATTTCCGTACTACATAAAGCTAAAATAAAATCTTTAACAAACTTTATCACTAATAATGCATATTAAATACAATAGCAAAAATTTATTTGCAACTATATTTTATTGCACAGAAAACCTGTGATTATTATTTTTTCTACGTAAAATATTTTTGTCTTTTTGACTTGTTATTAATTAAGATTTGAAGACTTTTTTGACATAAAAACGAAGTTTCAAAGAATTCTCAAAACAGAAAAATAAAATCTAATCACTTATGTATTTTTCTAACTTTTAAATAACACAAATGTAATTTTGAAATATTACTAATTTATATCAATAAGGCAATGTACAATAATTTTTCAACTATTAAAACTCATTTTTTTTTAAAGAAGTGGGAAAGATTAGATATGCAGATAAAAGGCTTTAAAATACTATAAAAAATTAGATTTAGAAATCAAAGTTAAAAGATTTACAATTCTGAATTGTTTCTTTAAAATTATTACAGAAGAAATTAGAAGTAAGTTTGATACTCACCTGCATGGCTATAGTAGAATTGTTCTGAAAGGGAACTGATTATTCTTCCCCATTCGAAATCCCATTTATATACTTTTTGAAATTCCTAACCGGTCAATGCACACAAGGACTCCCGGTTCAATCAAATTCCTACAAAGGGAAAATCCTCACACTTTCATTTACGTTTGTGGAGAACACATTCTTTTTTGATGGGTGTGGTCATCGTCATTTTGTAACTATTAACCTTGGACATCATTTTAAGATGCTTCCTGTATAAAATCTTAAGTATGTTTGCGCCATTGTTTCTTTTGGAATCAAATTAGAGCATCCTAGATAGAAAAAAAAAGAAATCATGTATAGCATTTTATATAGGAATTTTAGCCAACATAGAGATTTAATCACATATACTCTGTATACGATTATATCAATCATTTTTATATGAGCAGATAAATAAATAAATAAAAGCTTTAGATTCAATGGTAATTTAACATTATATTTCTTATACCATTTTAAACATTATAGCAAAAAGTTCTTCAAGGTTTAAATTTACATAATTTTAATTTAATAATTAGTAATTTTCTTTATAAATTTGAAAAAAGGCACATTATACACAAATGGTTTTTTTGTTATTTATATATTTATACCAATTACAAAAATGTAATATTATAAATATTTAATCATTTTTTTGAAACAGATGTTTAAAAAAGTTCTTGAAATATTTATAAGTACTTTTTATTTTATTTTTTATTTGTTTATTTATTTTTATTTTTATTTATTATTATTATTTATTTATTTATTTATTTTTTGCTTTTTAAAGTAAATGATTGCTTTTGTTGAATGATTATAGAATGCAATTTTAGATTAAGTACTTTTTTATTTTATTTATTTATTTTTACTTTTTAAAGCAAATGTTTTGTTAAAATGCTTAAATAGAATGCAATTTTAGATTTTATAGATTTTTGAAACATTTTTTTAATGCGTCGAGGGATATTTAAAATATAATTGTGGATGTTTAACATATATCTCTTTAAAAGAAACCTTAAGAAAGTTGTAGGAAAGTGTATTAGCAAAATAAATCCATTATAATTTTCTTTCTTTTTTAAAAGATCATAACAAAACAAAATTTCTAATTTTTAAAAATGAATAAAAAACTTTCTATAAATATAAAATAGTTTTTAGTATAATTACAATAAATAATTTCTTAATATATGAATATTTCAGTTCTTTTGGAATTTTTCAAAAAAAAAATAATAAATAAACAATGTATCAAAAATGTTATATTTTAATATTATTGTTAATTATTTACTAAATACAAAGAAAAAAATTAAAATTACATAATCTCTCTTTTTTTGTCTATCTAAATATAAAAAAAACCCTTTATCTTACTTTATTCAAACACATTATACATTTTTAAGACTCATTTACATTTATAAAATATATTATTTATATTTAAAATTTTTTAGATATAAACTTTAAAAAAGACATCGCCAAATTCATATTATGTTTATCAATCAGCTATAAAAAATTGTGTTGACAGCATGTATAAGAATCACACACATTTATTGAAAAATTATTGATTTCCCTTTTAGTTTTCAAACTAATATAATAAATAATTATTTGTTTAATAATATAACTAATTTAAATTATTATTTTAGACATTTGCCAATAATTATAAAAATCAATAAATACATACGGGTCGTAATTAATCAAAACTAATTCCAGTAGTATGGATAAAAAAATTCATTATTATGATAAATAATAATGTGTCGAAAATGTTTATATTTTAATATTATTGTTAATTATTTACTAAACACAGAAGAAAAAAATTAAATTACATTTTCTCTCTCTGTCTATATGTCTCTATCTAAATGCAAAAAGCTTTTATCTTACTTTATTCATGCACATTTTATGTTGTTTAAAACTTATTTACATTTATAAAATATATTTAAATTATATTTAAGCTTTTTAGATTTGAACTTAAAACTATATCGCCAAATCCATATAATGCTTATCAATCAGCTATAAAAAATTGTGTTGACAGCATGTATAAGAATCA
This sequence comes from Caerostris extrusa, assembly GCA_021605095.1. Taxonomy (NCBI): domain Eukaryota; kingdom Metazoa; phylum Arthropoda; class Arachnida; order Araneae; family Araneidae; genus Caerostris; species Caerostris extrusa. Next base: position 30,269 of record BPLR01021305.1, on the reverse strand, counting down.
CACACATTTATTAAAAAATCAGTGATTTCACTTTCAGTTTTCAAACTAATATAAAAAAATCATTTATTTATTTTTTAATAATATAACTAACTTAAATTATTATTATTGGCATTTGGCATTAACTAGAAAAATCAATAAATGCATAGAGGATGCAATTAATCAAAACTAATTACAGTAGTATGTATAACAAGATACATTATCATGATAAATTAAATAACAAATATATGACATGTCAGTATTTGTTTCTTAGAAAAAGTATACCATCATTAATGTTAATTATGTTCCAGAGTATTAACTTATATTTGTTTTGAAATGTAATAACTAATCTGTATTGGCCAGAAATTACTCTGTGATATATATGCTGATTGGGAAGGTGGTGTAGGATACATGAAAATGTACTAAACGAAGATACAGCAGCTACACCCAATTTTATCAAAAAAACAAAAAGTTGCAATCAATGGCTGCCAGCAGAAGATAATTCTTATGTTCTTTAAAATGATTTATTAGTACGCTACCACGCATGTCTCAGTTTCCCCTTAGGAATGATGCTAATTCAACTCTTCCGTGGGAAAATTATTCAACTTTCAGAATCATTATAATGTTTTGATTGCAGTATTTTTGAACGTGGGTTTAAATTGTGGAATTAGACAATAAATCGTTGTATCATTTTTATCGTTGACATTCCTGTACACAGAGATGGAATTCATAAATAATAATAAAAGTGGTTAATGAACTTTTCTGGGGAAACCCAAATGGTTCTTGATGAACTTCTAAACTTGTTCTGTTGTTTTCTTTTTCTAGACATTAAACTTATTAACATCCATGTGGTTGACTGTGGTATATAAAAGTAAATAAAAAATAATTTGAGGAGAATAAAACATAACAACAAAATTCAAAACATTCGAAATTTGTATCTGAAATCGTGAAACATTTATTAGTAATGTTTACATAAACATAATTTTAAATAACAAAAAAAAAAGCATTCTGCATCTCTGTAAAGAAAAGTATTCTATATTTTTAAGCACAAAAACATAAAAATTCATGTAAATGCACTTTTCATAAAGAAGAATATACATATACATGCTATTCAACATACAAAATCTTTTATTTTCCCATTTAAAATTATCTGTGAACAAATATCAAGTAAGCATATCGTTGTGTTTTTTATTAAATGATTTAACAATAAAAGATTTTATCTGTTGAATGACATGTATATAAATATTCTACTTTATGAAAAATTCATTGACATGAAATTTTACGCTGTTTAAAAAACACTTAAAATGAAAGAAATGTAGAAATAATTCATGAAAAACATAATTCCTTTACTTGCATAATCAAATTAAGCACTATTAATCAATAATCATCATCCAGGACTATTTTTGCTATTAATAACCATTTAATTTTAATAAAATAAAAAATTTACATGTGAAAGTAATCAGAACTTGAGAGAGTTATTATAAGGAATTATGTTTAGGAAATCATATTTTTTGTATCTTTACAATTCAAATCAGTTTGAATTATATTTGATATCTGTTAAGTATATTATTGGATACCTTGAATATTATCAACTAAATATACTTGGATACCGTTATTGAATTTCATCGTTTTCTATCTACTGCAAACATATACTGAATAAAATAATGTACAATCAACCCTCGTTTAACTGCTAAGTCTGTATAACACTATCTTCATTTTTCTCCATAAAAAGTATCAATTTAATGAGAGTCTACTGTACGCACAACAGGAATAAGAGGAAAATTCAAAACTCTGCCACTGAAGAAATAATCAAAACTAACTTTACAAAAATCACCATGCCCTTAAAAACAATTCATGTCATTAATGGAAAGTTAACCACACTCTTATTTGAATTTTCTTCTAGATAAATATTTAATACTACTGAATTGATTAAGATTTAAAAAGCATAAATTAAACCCGAAACATTATTCAATTTTTGAAATATCATTACGAAATTTATAATGAGATACTATGTTAGTATGAGGTAAAATGAAAATAGGCATGACTGCTGGGTATGAAAGTATAAAATGGGTATGACTATGTTAGTATGAGGGTTCTATGTTGGTAAAATGAAAAATTAAGCAGCTAAACAAAGGGATGTTGATAATATGTTTAATTAAATATTTTCAAACATTTTAATTCCTTCAAGGATATAATAAAATTATTAAAAACATCATATGATTTTTAAATTAATTATTCATTGCTACCTAATAATACACTTTGATTCTTGTTAATATTGCATTTTTAATAACTAACTTCCCGACACTACGATACATGTTGGACTATGGCCGTCTACCTACTAACAGATTCTAAAAGAGATTTTTCTTTTCACGGGATAAGGTTGTAAGCCATACGCCCAACAGTCATATTAAACCAGGGCCTACTATTTAAGTTGGATATCGAACACTGCAGGCATACACTATAGGTTTATGGCACAGAACGCTAGAGCTCTAGTCACACGGCCATTAGGCCCCCTTTTATTTTCATTAAATTAAAAAGCAATTTTCTATTAACTAACAGAGAAATATTCTTTAACATTTTTCAATGCTTTTTTATAAAATTGTTTTATTTATAAACGCTTATTTTCATGTAGATTGAGAAATGAATAAATATGACTCAATGACCAAATGACCCCAATGACTTCCATTTGATTGAATTTTCAGTGGCATTGAGTGATTTGAAATGGTACGAGTCACACATCTAAATTTAAACCAATTTTTAAATATCATAAATCACAAATTACCTAAACTATTGATTTATTTATCCTCTTCTTTTACTAAGAAAAATTGAAAATACAATTTTATATATTTGTAAATGCATTTTCCAAATATTAGTTCAATTTTTTTAAATAACTAATTCAATATGTTTTATTTTATTGTATTATTCAAAAATAGAGGAACAATACACATTTGTATTTAAGAATCTTGGTTTAAATTATAACCATTTTAATGTAGAAACCGAAAACAGTTTCCTCAATGCACCTTGAAAGCAATGACAATAGTTATTCATAAGTGAAATAACTCTACATAAAAACTTCCATCGTTTAAAACAAAGCTATTCAGCGACACTCCATTCTTTTTACATCGCCATTCCAACCCATGCCTTGCTTCCTAAACATATTCCACTTAGACCATAAACATCTGCAAATCAAAACTGACTCCATTACATTATTCAAACATCACAAAATACGAGCATAAAAAAAAAAATATAAATGAGCAAATAAGCATTCCTAAAAGAAAAGGTAATGTTTCATAAGATCCTAATGAACATCTGTTCTGTAATTGCTGGAACATTATGCGATTTTCCCCTTTTGTTCAGCATCCTTGATGGAAGACTACCTTTTTTTTCTTGTTGAAGAATGGTCTCTCCCAAGTGGCGAGGTACATAATCTTTTCATTACCTTTGCACGGCTAATGCTTCTAGGGAGATTCACAAAAGATGAGACGGATAGAGACAGAAAAAAGAACTATTTTTGACCTTACATCCTACCACGGTCACTCTCCCGCCTATCCACTCACGTTGCCCAGTTTGGGAATAGATGAAATCTGCTACCCACCGGGGTGGATGACAATTATTATGTATCAGAAGGGTCCTCGCCCTCTTTTTAATTGATGGAGGGGTGATGGTATATATACAAGTATGGAACGCCATTGTGTCATCTGTGGAACTTGACAGTTTACAATCGTCATCATGATTCCTGTAGTAAAGGTAGGCAATTTACTTAACAGATCTGCTGTAAAATTTGCAAATTTCAGTTGGGAAAAGTAAATTTTAAATTGTTGGACACTAGCTTGTTTTAATATAAAGTATATTAAAGTAAATACAAATAAATTTATCTCAACCAAAGAATGATTTATTAACAAATTTTATGATAATAGTATATATTTTTAAATATTAAAAAATCAATCTTAATAATAATTAATCTTAAAAATCAAAAAATTGTTAATATTTAAGAACTTATATAGTATTAAAATATCTGCTATGACGCAAATAGTGATTTTTTTTCATTATAATAAATAATATAAAAAGCACAAAATAAAATCAATTTTAAACGTTATTTATAATTTAAATCGATTAAACAAAATTTCGTAATATGATTATATTAATTGGTTTATTTCATTAATAAGAATAAGAATGATTGGTTTATTTCATTAATAAGAATAAGAATGATTGGTTTATTTCAATAATAAGAATAAGAATAATTGGTATCATAATATATGAATACATCCAATAATTTTAAATTTCATTTTTATATTAGAAAATTAACAAACTAATTATAAAAAAAACCACTATCGTAAATAATCATAACAAAATTGCTTTAAATTCAACATCAGTTTGTAAAAGAAAAGCATAAAAAAAATAATAAATTAAAATCATAGGCGTAACAGATTTGCTATAAAAATTTGCAAATTTCAGTTGGGAAAAGTAAATTTTAAACTGTTTGGGCACTAACTTATTTTAATGTAAGGTATTTTAAAGTAAATACAAATAAATGTATCTCACTCAAAAGATTTATTAACAAATTGTATATCGATAGTGTATATTTTTTAAATATTTCTTTCTTAAAAATCAAAAGAATTGTTAATATGTAAGAATTTATATAGCATTAAAATATATACTGTGATACAAATAGTGAATTTTTTTTATTATAATAAATAATACAGAAAGCCCTTATTTAATCAATTAGCAAAAGCATTTCTAATCGTTATTTATATTTTAAATAATTTGCATATATAAACCGATGAAACAAAATTTCATAATATGATTATATAATTGATTCACTTCAATAATAATAATAAGAAGAATTGGTATCATAATATATCAGTACATCAAATAAATTAAATATCATTTTTACGTTAGAAAATTAACAAATTATTTATAAAAATACACTATCTTAAATAATAATGATAAAATTGGTTTAAATTCAACATCAGTCTGTGAAAGAAAAGCGTAAACACAAACAATAATTTAAAATCATTATATAAATTCAAAAAACCGAATCTTTCAATATTTTTATAAATAACATTTTAATAATTTTTTAAAAAATATTTCGAAAAAGGTGTTAAATAATAAAATTATTGCAGTTTTTCTCTTGTAAAATATATTTTAAAAGTAATTTAAGCTTAATATTTAAAACAAAGAGTTATGCAATATAACAAACAAATATCAATTACTATAAAATAATAAAGTATTTTGTATGTTTTTTTGTAACTTAAAAATTAGCAAACATAACATTATCATATTACAACTTGAGTATTCTTTTCAAGATACAATTATAATATGTTGATTTTAATATGGATTAAAATATTAAAATGTTATATTGAAAAATGGGAGATAAATTTTAATGCTCATTTTTTGTTTTAATAATCACATCAATATCAACATATTAGTTTGAAAAGAATATTTTGTGGATTTATATGCAGAAAAAAATTATTATTTTATAATTTTTCTGCATATAAATCCAAAAAATATTTCTTAAACTATTTTATTTAAATAAACGATCTTAATAATATTATCGTTAGTGTTAATCACATATCCATATTTCCTTTAAATTTATATTTTTATAACATAACTTTTCTTTTAAGAACTTTCTTATATACACGTATATTTAAAACAAAATTTGCATTTACTTATATCTTCTTGTAGTAATTTGTAAAATTTTTATTTGCTACTAAGAAAAGGAAAAAACTTACTATTTTGTTGTATAATTTTTTTAAGTATCTTATTATGACTATATACAAATAAGAAGGTAAAATAAAATGCTAGTTTATTTTAAAAACTTAATTGTCAGACAACAAATTTTTTTCCGATATTCAGCGTAAATGTTGTTGATGAAAATCTAATATAATTGTTATATAATGGTAAATGTTTTTCAGAATATAGTTGCAAATTGTTAAATAAACTAGCTTTTTGTATTTTCAAAAATAGATAAACAGATTTATCTGATTCATTACTGTATCATGAAAATTTTCGCATTTTATTCTAGTAGTATGAAAGGATAATATATTCATTATTAGTGTTTTTAATTTTTTTAAATAAGAGTTATCTAATAAACTAAAATGAATTAGTTATCTAATCAATTAAATTGAGATAGAGTTATTTAAATAAGCTAATATGAACTGCTTTTCTATTTAAAAAAATTAGATAACAAAATATTATATATATAAATATTTTTTTTGTTTTCTATTTAAATGATTGTAAATCTAATATAATTAATATTTAAAGATAAATAAAAATGTAATAAATAAATGTTAATTTCGAAATTTTCACAATATATTCCGAAAGTAGAGTGATATTTTAAGTGATAAGTGTGATAAGTTAAAAGCAAATTTATATACATTAATATATTTTAATATTAAAACTCTTTGGGTTGATTATTAAAAAAAATTATTTTTTCATTTATGAGAGAAAAAAATCGTTCAATTTCAAATTTGAAACACACAAAAGTTAACACAACTTTAATTGAAATCTGAAATTCATTAAGTGTTAAAATTTTTAACGTTAAATGTTAAACGTTTTTTTTCAGGCATTCATCCTCACTTCATTGGTTGCTTTATCTCAAGCATACGCAATTTATAATTATCCTCATTATGCAAATACTGGAACAAGTCAACAGTATAACTCTCAGGATGTAAGTATTATTGCTGTATTATATATACTCTGAATTTATATTGTCACCAATAAATGAATTTTAAAAATGAAAGAAAAATTTATTTACATAGGAAGTACGTCGCATAGTAATGTTATATTTTAATAAAGTAATGTGTATTTTAAATATTTTATTGCATTTTCCACTGTATTTAAAATGCATATGATTTTCATGAATATTGTACCAGAAACAGCTTACTTTTCTATAAGTTAATAAGGAATAACGATTTCGGTTACTTTTGAAATGTTTGTTTTTTTTTAAGTATATATATACATATATATATATATAGAACATTATATATATATATATATATAGGGAGAGAGAGATAGGGATATAGATAGATGGATTAAAAATGCATAGTTATTTTTAACTCTATAAGTCTATCAAATTGAAGTTGCAATTGTGGAAGTGCATTTGCCTTAAATAAAAATATTGCTATTAAAAATTTATTCAAAACATTAATTATATAAATTAATGTCTGCTAAGCTTACATATCTCTTCGTAAATTTTCTGAATTCCATAAATTTAGATTATTAATAACTTTTCTTTTAATTATGGGACAATTTCAATATTTACTGTTTTGCAGTTATTTGTTAACTTATAGCTTCACATTTTAATTTACAAATAATGTGTTGCTAAATTTGGACGTATATTTTAAGAACTATTATTGCACTCCTTCCTATTTTATCAATAATTAAATTCTATTTTTTTTTTTTTTTTAATTTTCGAAACGAGCCTTATTGAGAACTACATCACTCTAATAAATTGCAACATAAACATAAAATGATCATATAAATGAATTGCATAATTTTTTTTCTAATTATTAAATGCATTACTTGTGAAAGAATATTTTAGATTATTATCTATTTGTGATAATATAATTACAGTACGATCTTAATTTAAAATTTGATGATATTCAAAATTATAACATTTAAATAGTTTTCCGAAAGCAGGGCTCTCAACTAATTCATTTGCCACAAGAACATATATACAATATTCACCATTAACCCAGGTTGTCCTATGAGGGGGTGCAAACTACACTGTACCCACAATTTTGATTGAATACCCTCAAGAGAGTATTCGGAGGAGTTTAAACCCTCCTACTCTAGTAGTATTATAATAGAAGCATCCTTGTAGATATAATAGAACCACCCCCTATAGTATTATAATAGAAGATAAATGATATATCTATTTTGTTTATTAATACTTTCATAATTAAATGGAGACAATTTTCTGAGACTTTGTTCACCAATTATGTGAACAAAGTATTATAATTATGTCAATTATAATACTACATCAAGTAATATGGCTCAGTTCTTTGCAGTCTATATGATACGCATGAACAAATCTTACGGTCTAATATTGAAAGAAAAGTGTCATAATTAAGAAGTTAATAGTTAAGGTTTTTAGATTGCATGGGATTTACAGCTTTCTCAAAAGGCTTTCAATAAACTTTTATTTTCTTAATGCAAACAAATTAAAGTGATTCTTAAGCAATTAAATTTACATTTTAGGGAATCGGTAATTATCAGTTTGGATATAATGAAGATCATTCATCTGGAGGTACTTTCCGAAAAGAAACTGGCGATGCTTGGGGGAACAAGTATGGTTCTTATGGCTTAAGAGATGCTGACGGTCGCTACAGGGTGGTTAACTACGTCGCTGATCAAGCTGGATTTCGTGCGGCTGTCAAGACCAACGAACCTGGAGTAGCCCCTGAAGACCCAGCCTCCGCCACCATTAACAAACCTGAATCTTTTATTTCAGCACCCATCAAAACTGTAAGCAAAAACCATTGTTTTATGCTCCAGACATTCACCATGCAGCATCTCCAGAATTTCCATTGTTATACCAGACATATGCACCATCTAGTTACTACAAAGGAACCCCTTACACCAAGAGTACTTATTTTTCAACTAAAGGAAGTCCATACAACAAGTATGGGTATTATGTTTACCCATGAAAATTGACAAGAATCTCTTTTTGAGTTAGTTTCCATTATGTGTGCTATTCATCATTCTTTGATTGTCATTCTGAATTAAAGGACAAATTTTTATTTCTGGTATTCGGTACTTAAATTGAAGCAATAAAAGGTTTTTTTAAATATTTGTTTGTGTGTGAATGAATTATATGAGTTATTAAGTTGATTGGAATGTGAACATTATATTAAGTTATGCTTTTTCGGAATAAATAATATTTAATGGTAAAAATGAAGAACTAATGCGTCGCAAATTTATATTTGAAAACAGCTAGAAAAGAAATATTATAATATTTAAGAATATATAAACGAAATGAAGAAATTATATAACCACGGGACATTAAATAAAAATAATCGGGTAAATTTTAAAACATAATTTTTTTAACAGGTAAAGATTGATTATTCGTCTTCAAATTTTTCATTTTTTTCTAGCCGATTGAAGTATGAATGTTTCAAACAGTTGAAACTAATTATCTGCCATATATATTAAACATGTGAGCTAAAATACATTTAATTAAGAAGTAATATTTTAATTTCTTATAATTATATTTTTAAGAATTATATTACTAGAACAACTTTCTTCTTTTCTAATTAGAAATATGTTTTTAAAACAAAAATTCCAGGTTTTAGTTTAAATACATAGTAGAAATTTTACCAGCAAAATACCAACAAACGAGTAACTTTAATCAATTAGTTGAATATTATATCAAAATTTAGACATTTTTAAAAAAAATTTTCTTTTCTATCAAAAACATCTTATTTGAAACTATATAGAGAAGAAATATATAGTTAGTATAAAAACAAATATTATTAGTTTTTAAATTAATAACAAAAATCATCAATAAAATTTGATTCAGGGGAAATATGAATTATTATTGCTCATGTTAGATAAAAAATAAATTTAATTGTATACTTATGGTTTTTTTTTAATAAAATAATGTTGTACTTTAATAAATTTGAATGTTTAGTTTTATTCACTTAAATAAAATATTTTTTAAGTTTTAAATATTATTTAAACTAAGATTTCGATATTTAACATTCTTGCAGTAACTTAAAATCTTTAATTTTTAAATCATAAAATCTTTAAAAACCGATTAAAAACATAATAAATCTGAATTATAAGTCCGGAAACTTTTTATTTAAGATTTCTCAACAATAAAATTTCTCACTGTAACTTAACAATAAAATCTTAAGTAATGTTAATGCAGTGATGATTTCTATTAGAGCAATATTACTCATATAATAAAAACACTTAACTTCCTATCGAAATCATGCAAAGCTTTCTTCCACTAGTCATGTATTCATATGGGGCAAAACCGGGTTTAGTATGGGAACTGTTTATAGGTTTATGAGATTGTTATGCTTATAAGTATATTAAGCAATTCTTATAACGTCTATTGTTTACCCATTCTTATTTCTCTAATAAATGTATGCTTGAGTAAGAATCATTTCCGAATGAGTTAAATAGGCCATGAAAAACCGTAAGGAAAAAATTTCAATACGTATAAATCACTGTAAAAATCAATATTCATGTAAACAAAACTTTTGTGAAAGGAGTAATATATCAGTTGGTTTGTTTTTTCATTTTAAATGATTTAAGACTTTTAATTGTCGTAGCAAGTGTATATGGACATATTTAAAAAACACATAACATAGCATCTAAAAACATGACATCTATAAATAAACATATTACGATTTGAAAATTAATGAATAAGGTTATAGAAAAAATAATTAAAGAATTGATTTTATGAAATTATATCATCGTAACATAAAAATCATGAAGATATAGCATCATTACAAATCTTCAATAAAACTATATCATAGTAACAAAAAAATATGTATTCGTATTCAAAATCAGAATATCTCGAATAATAATAAATATTAATGAGCGATATTAATAAAATAAATCTAAATTTTAATCGATTTTTAATGCAATAAAAATAAATATAACAATTAATAGACTGATTTTTTTTATTATATATTTTTTTCCTTCCCATATGACAATTCTATATGAAATTTTTACTTTATACCAGAAATTTGCTTTAATGATGAAAAATAGTCGATACATTGATCAAGTATTGTAAGCCAGCATTTGATGTAAAAATCATCAGATATTTAATATATAAAAATGTTTGTACATCAAAATTGTTTTGAACACTTGTTTACATAATGCAAGTTTTTACAAGTTTTAGACCTGCTGATAGTATTGGATACGTCAAAGAGTTTGATGCCTTAAAATATAAAGATAGTTTGAGCTTGCTTTAATTAGGACTTAAATTTAGTAAATTATGGTTAAAATAATGATTGTGAACTAGAAATGTTAGCTAACTATTTTTGTCATACATATAATTGTTTTTCCCAAATTTATTTTATTGCAAAAACTTAAAAACAGAATAATTTATTACTGTCTATTGTTATGATGAAATTGAAGGATTATTTCCTTTATCGACCATGACTAAACTTTTAATTATTCAACTACCTGAATTTTGGTGAAATAAACTTATATAAATGTTTTTCCCAGTTTTTTTTTATTTCAATTACATCAGCAAATAAAATTGATTATTTATTATGCCAATGCAAAATTCTTTTTGACTTCAAAGTTTTCGAAGAAAAAAAAGCTGCATATATTATTTATCCTTGAAAACAGTTTTTCAAATTCAGAATTTTTATTATTGAAATTAAATTAATTTATTGTATTTGCCAAATTATTTGATTCTATAACAATATGAAAAATGAGAAAAATCACCTTAAATTAATCAATGAAATATCACCTTTTTAAATTATAAAATACAAAATCGCATTTAAATCAATGTAAGATGAAAAGCACAAAGTATAAATGAAAATCAAATTGAAAAGATTGTTGACCATAATCATATGAATATATTTATGTCAATAATTTAATTCCCAGTATAATTAAAAAAAATTTTATTCAAGATTCCAACAAACGAAAAAAAATGTATACATATACGAATATTTTCAAATACAATTATACATATTTTTTTAATATGGCGAATACTTCATATGCATTTCTTAATTTTAATATACTTCTTTAAAGTAAATGATTCTTTGAAAAATTTCATTTAATCAATTAAAAAGATTAAAAAATAAAGAAATGAAAAGAAAACGAATGAAAAACATTTAAAAATAAATGATCCATAAAACAAATTTTATTAGTGTAAGTAATTTTTTTAACATTAGCAAAACATTTTTATTTAGATTCAGAATAATATAAATTAAGATACTTTAATTTTTATTCAATCTGTAATTTAAATTTTATAGGAACAGCAATCTAAATTATTAAAAATTATAAATTAATCAAATAATTTATCAACGATCAATCAATAATCATTATTTAACCATCAATATTATTCATTTAAAGTAATTAAAATATAGTTAATAATAATAATCGAATATATTTCTATAAAAATTTCTTTTTATCAAAGGTAAGCATATTTTAATTTAAAATTAAAGTAGACCAAAAGAGGCTGCTTAAATATTCTATGAAAAATTTAACTGTAACTTTATTTGCATACAAAAGCATTCCAAAGAGATTCTAAATGGTAATTTTATTTTCTTGAGAGTATCCATCCAACACAAATCTTATAAAGATTTCAAATTGCACTCCTTGTGTTTATTTCGAATCTCATAAATTCCACTGTCTGAAACGTGACACTGGCCGCTGATGTATTAAATATTTTACAGTGGTGCATTCTTTCCCTGAACCTTGACTTAGATACATGGAAATGCACGCAAAAATTCGAAAAATAGCCCAGGAGATGACTTTCGTCTGGACATATTAGTACTACCGTCGTGATTCCTTAGTGAGGATAAAGTGTCATGGCTCCTTAACTCACGCTTCCAACAAAATGTCTTTTCACTGTATGTAAATTATCTGTTTTTTGCGATGCTTTTAATACAAAAGAATAAATTGGTCCGAGTTAACCCTTTATTCAGATACTTTTTTCAGAGTTCTTTATGGACGAGAGAGTATTTAAGGCTTTTTGAACCCTCCAGGCAGTCAATAAAGCACGGCACGTGTAGATTCAACTTTAGATTGACATTTTGAACTAATCAGAAAAAAAAATTTTAATTCTATGTTATCCGCCTGCATTCAGATGGTAAAACTCTGAGGAAAATGAGCAATTCTTGAAATGAGTAATTCTTTAAATGAGCGATTCTTTAGATGAGTAATTCTTCTGCAATTTAAGGCTTTTGAACCCTCCGGGCAGTCAATATGCACTGCACGTATATGCTAAAAGTTAAATTGACATTTTGAACTAATCGAAAAAAAATAAATGTTATCCGCCTACATTCAGATAGTAAATTCTGATGGAAATGAGCAATTTTATTTATTCATGTAATTCATATCTTACTTATAGCTTCTAAGATTTTGAGATCTTGTTTTGTTTTCATAATCAATTATTAATATAGTTTTCTGCATTAGTCAATGTATCCGTTATTTTATTAATAGTTATTAATTACAATATGGAAACACATATTATCACGTGTCAATTTTAAAGAATTATTATAACACTCTACTTATAAAAATTTTATTATTATTATTATTATTATTATTATTACAAAATAGACTGGAAGAGTTTAATACATATATTTCTTTGTATTTTAAAATCATACTTACATTTGGGATTATTTAAAAAAAGATATATCTTTTGATAAAGACAAACGCAATTTTTAAATTTCTATATGATGAAAATTAGAAATTTTTTAGTTATAGTTTTTCAAGTAAAAAGCAAGAAGAAAAAGTTCTATGTTATTCGCTTATTTAATTCCATGTTATCCACCTACATTCAAATGGCAAATTCTGATGGAAATGAGCAATTTTATTTATTCGTGTAATTTATATCTTACTTATAGCTTCTGAGATTTTGAGATCTTGTTTTGTTTTTCATAATCATGAATTATAAATATAGTTTTCTGCATTAGTCAATACATCAATCAGTTTATTAATAGTTATTCATTACAAAAATGGAAACGCACGTAATATTAAGTATCAGTTTTAAAGCATTATTAAAAACATTATAACACTATTCTTATATTTTTTATTATTATTCTTAATAAATAGGCTAGAAGATTTCAATATCTGTATTTCTCTTATATATCATAATCATACTTGCATTTGGGTTTGGGATCATTTTAAAAAAAAAAAGATATATCTTTTTATAAAGACAAACGAAATGAATAAATTTCTATATGATGAAAATTAGAAATTTTTTATTTATAGTTTTTCAAGCAACAAGCAAAAATAAAAATTTCTGTGTTATACGCCTATTTAATTCTATGTTATCCATATACATTCAAATGGTAAATTCTGATGGAAATGAGCAATTATATTTATTCATGTAATTTATATCTTACATATAACTAAGATTTTGAGATCATTTGATTTGCTTTTTTAATATTCATCAATTATAAATATAGTTTTCTCCATTGTCTAATGTATCCGTCAGTTTTAAAGAATTATTATAAGAACATTATAATATTATTCTTGTAAAATTTTTATTATTATTATTATTAACAAGATAGATTAGAAGATTTTAATATCTGTATTTCTCTTATATTTTATAATCATATTTGCATTTGGGATCATTTTAAAAAAAGATATATCTTTTTAAAAGACAAATGAAAGTAATAAATTTGTATATGATGAAAATTAGAAATTATTTAGTGGTAATTTTTGGAGCAACGATCAAGAAGAAAGAAATTTTAAATTAATTGATAAAAACTTTTGTGTTTTTACTTAAACTTTTAAAGAGTTTTAAACATTAACATAGATCACGATATTTGCATTAACAACATTGCAAATTTTTACTTTATAGTAAATACAAAATAGAAATAAATATATAATTTGAAATAAAATAATTTTTACATGCAATTGTGATGAAATTTATATATTTTATAATTCTTTATCATTTTCATTCTAAAAATCTTAATTTTTCGTATTTTTTTTTCAATTCCTTATCTTTCATTCTAAACGCAAAAAGGATAATTTTACATTATGTTTTTATTACACGAACTTTGTTTTACATGTATGCCAGTCATATGAACTAGATTGTTTCAGATAACATTTTATTATTTTTTTTACTTTACAAATATTCATAAAAATTGTTTTTAACCAAAAATTCACACGCTTCTTTTACTCAAATGCATAAAAATAAATTATATCTGTGATCATTTTATTAATAGAAATAACGTGTATTTTCATATTAAATAACCTTTGATGCATTTTTAAAAATTACTTACTGTCTTCTGTACCAGCACTTAAAGCTTTTATCCTTTAGTAGTACTTTTTTTATTTTATTTTTAAAATGAAACCTATAAATAGTTTAGAAATATAGGAAATGCAATAGATCATATGAATTTCTGGTTAAAAAAAGTTGTTTATTTTTGTTTTTAAAAATTATTATTATTTTTATTTTAGTACATTTTTATTTTTTTAAACTGAGATCTGTATATAATTTAGAAATATAGGAAATGCAATGAGTCATATGAATTGTTGATCAAAAAGCTGTTTATCTCTGTTTTTAAACATTATTTTTAGGTAATAAAATAATATTATTAAAAATTATAAATGATCGTCTTTCAAAATGCTTACAAAAAATTCTTAACTTCTTAATTACAGCCACTAAAATTTATCTAATATATTATATGTTAGATGAATTATTATTATTTTAAATATTATTATTTACTATTATTAATATTATATTTATTTATATGATATTAACATAATAATATAAATTATTATTTTGTTAAATATTATTAAGCATTTCAAATAAATTATTACATATAATTTCTACTTCAAATCAATTACCCCAGTTATCCCATTTCAAAATTGACTGTCGGAAACAAATTTTGGAGAATATCAAAAGGAATTAAATAAGAATTAATTCACTTTTATTCTTGAAACATCAATTTTTCTGAGAGTAAGGAATTTATTTTAGGAAGGTTAGAGAGTAAGGAGTTAATCTTATGATTCTTGGCATTCACTTAAAATTTAAATTTCAAAAGTAACATATTTATAAATTTTCATTATAAAGTCTTTGGTTTTTTTTGTTTAATTTCGGCGTTATTATTAACAAAATACACAAATAATTTTAAATAATCGTCTTTCTAAATGATTTCAAATTTATTGTAATATATTTATAGAAAAAATTTATAAATTATTTTTGAAAGATTTTTTTATCAACCTAAGAATTAATTATGCTCTAAAGCAGAGGAGGCCCGCCTTTTAAAGCATATATTTTATATATAGCGGCCCGCCTTTAAAGCATATATTTTATATATAGCGGCCCGCCTTTTAAAGCATATATTTTATATATAGCGGCCCGCCTTTAAAGATTTTTATATATAGCGGCCCGCCTTTTAAAGCATATATTTTATATATAGGGCCCGCCTTTTAAAGCATATATTTTATATATAGCGGCCCGCCTTTTAAAGCAAATTTTATATATAGCGGCCCGCCTTTTAAAGCATATATTTTATATATAGCGGCCCGCCTTTTAAAGCATAGCCCAACTCGCGGCCTGAACATTTTTCTGTATGTAACCAATGTAAAACCAATGTAATCAATGTAACCAATGAAAACCAATGCATTAAAAAATATATTATTTATACGTTCATATATTCAAAAATTTTCTGTCGAAATTATGAGAAAAATTAACTTTGATTTTAAAATAATATTCATGCGAATATTTGAAAGATATTGTCTGTTTTATTGATGAGTTTTCAGTTATGAGTTCGCAGAATAATTAAATTATATTCTGCGATCTGATGATGAATGGATAAACAAATATCGCACTAATAAAATAATTATTTTTAATGATTTGATTTTTATTTCATTTATATTTAATTTTCAGTATTATATATTTCTTTACACTGTGAGTTTAGTATCCTTATTATTATATTATCTATGTTTACATGTCAGAATAAAAATAAATACAATAATAATAACTCATTATGTTTAAATTTTTCACACCAATCTAAATCTAAGATGGGGATACATAAATTTTATATGCGGCCCGCGGAGTTATAATGCATTTCCAAAGAATTGTCTTTCTAAATGCTTTCAAATTTATTATAGTATGTTTAGAAAATATATATATAAATTATTTTTGAAAGATTCTTTATCAACCTAAGAATCAACTACAAGGTTGAAAGCTCTAAAGGGTAAGGACAAGGATTCAATAATAATTATTTTCCATACCAATTTTTTTTTCTTTAAGAAAATTATTAACAAGATTAGTTTTTAAGAAGTTTGCAATAATTCATTTATTTAAACAACATCGGCGATCCCATAACATGCCATCATAATTAGGATCATTTTAATTATATTTAGTGGATGATTATTATTAGACAAATTATCTATGCAATGATTGATATTTATCAAAACCGGTGACATCACAAGCCCACACCATTCTTCCTAAACGAAGGAAGAACTTGCTTGCAGAAGAATCAAACAGGGCGTGAACGAGAAAGTTTTTGCAATGGACGGTCCAAACAAGGTCAAGACTCCTTTACTTATAGCCTACGCTGCTTTCCGTTATTTAATTGATTCTGTTTGCTGAAGGAATTACAATTACCACAAGGTCGAATTTCAGGAGCCTTTTTTTCCGGCAGACGATTTTCGGTGTAATTTTTGTTATGAATTTGGTTTCGAGGTTAAAAACGAATATAATAAGGATGAAGAAATTGTTCGATTGTGTTAAGTGAATTGAAATTACTAATTGCTGCATTGTACACTGAATAGTTTTTTAAACAAATTAAATAATAACATTGAAACTTTGGTATTCAGTTATTGTATTAATTTCAATGACGAGGGCTAAAAATGAAATAATAACAATATATTTGAAATAAGGTCTACCCTAATTCCTTTTTGTGAAGGTGTCGAAATTTAACTCGAAATTTTTTAACTGACAATTTGAGAAATATTTTTATTGGGAATTGAAATGTAAAACTATTTTTATTAAATTTATATCTCTAGAAAACAATAAATGAAATACATTTTATAAATAATCAATTATAACTCGATTTATAACTAGCACAGATTAACGCTTCCTTGTATAATTGTTTGTGGATCAGTTGAAATTTTATCATTGTTTAATTCTGTAGGAAATAGTTCATGAAGTTTAGCAGTCATAAGCATTGAAATATATTTGATTTTAAAAATATTTATAAATTACAATTAATAGAAATGTAAAATTCAATGACAATTTCTTTGCGATGTTATATCTGCGATTTTCAGTTATTATTGCAGTCAGTATAATTATTATATTTCAGTAAATGACAACTAATTCAATTTTTGTGATAAAATAAATTAAGAATTGAGCAATTTAATTTAAAAGTGTTCCAAATAAAATTATATGTCTTAAACTAGTTAATATTATTGATATTTCACTTGTCTAG
Organism: Caerostris extrusa; assembly: GCA_021605095.1. Taxonomy (NCBI): domain Eukaryota; kingdom Metazoa; phylum Arthropoda; class Arachnida; order Araneae; family Araneidae; genus Caerostris; species Caerostris extrusa. The sequence goes on along the minus strand of BPLR01021305.1, from coordinate 12,207 downwards.
TTAACAAATATGTTCTATATACTAATTGGAAAGTAACTCTTATACAAAGTAGTCAAAAAAAGAATTTTCCTTGTTTATTTTTATTCATTTATGTATTAAAGTTGTGTTCTTTAATAATCACGAATAAAAATTAGAAATAGTAGTGTAAAAATATTTTTGTTTTCTTTTTATAATTTTATTTTACGCACCAAGAAATAATAAATTTTTATACAAATTTCCATTTGTGTTCATTAAAATATTGTAAATAAAAATAATTTTTTATTCATTATGAATTACAGCATAAATCATCTTCAATATCAATAATTCATATTATTGATGGTTTAAAAAATATTATAATGTACTAATATCAATAAATACATGTATTTGAAATTAAAAGAAAACTGAAGTATTTCTCATTATTGCTATTTAGTGAAGAGAAAATTTGTCTGTTCACAAAATCTGTTTGAAATAATAAATGCTTCAATTTAATTTTAATGATCAATGTGTCTGTTTATGTTTTAAATATATCCCATGAATATTCACATCTTTAAAAATAATATAATTAATGAATATTCAAATGTTTAAAAATATTATAATTAATTCATCTAAACTGCGTAGTTATAGCAAACAAAAACAATTATTTAAGTTCTGTAAATTTGAATTCGCATGAAAAAAAGCAAGTTTTTAATAATAATAAAAAATTTGAGTTTGCTTTATGTTATTTTTTTATTTATTTTGTTTGTTTGTTTTTTAAATTGCATGAAATGAATAAAAATCAATATAATTGATATTTTTAAAATTAATTATTGTGAAATTTATTATTATAGAATTTTGTATTGTTTTAACGTATTTAAGTTATTATTTGTTGAAGAATGTAATTATAAATCACTTTTAAATGGCTTAAGTATTTTTAAAAAAAAAGTTTTATTAGAGGAAAAATAAAGAAATGCAAAATTTCACACTGCATTAAATTAAGTACATTTATTCAACATTAATGTTTACAAAACAATACAAACTCACATACTGACGTGAGGAACAAAAGTCACCAGGACTCAATCAAAATTGAAGGTCAGAATTGAATTGGCACAATCGATCACAACAACCGTTCACTTCTTAACAACAGGGTATCCGTGGTATTCAATGTTTGAGAAGTAAGGGACGGGGCCTGCGAAAGAAGCTACTGCTGGAGAGTACAAAGGCCTGTAGAAGGATGGGGCATAGCTGAGGTGAGGGTTGAGTGCATAACGTGGGGCATAAGCATAGGCGGCACTGGGAATGACTGCTGGGGCATTATTAATTACTTGAGTGGAGTATGCGAATTTAGAAGTAGGTGCTGCATATGCAAGAGGGGCAACTGGTGCTGCAGCATATGCAAGAGATGAAGATTTAGCAACAGGGACGGCTGCTGGTGCAGGGAAGCTATAGGCAAGAGGAGCTGGTGCTGCCACGGCTACTGGAGCCTGGACAATTGACTTTGCAACTGGGACAGCTGCTGGTTCAGGAAAAGCATAAGCAACTGGTTCAGCTTGAGTTATGGTAGTGGTTGAAGATTTAGATACTGGTACAACAGGGGCTGGGGGAAAAGCATAGGTGAGGGGTGCTGCCTGAGTAATGGTGGTAGTTGAAGATTTGGCCACTGGAGCCACAGCTGCGGCAGGGAATGCGTAGGGGATTGGTTTGGTTTCGGTGATTGTGGTGTGAGTTTTAGCCACTGGAGCTGCAACAGGTGCTGGGAAGGAATAGGAAATTGGTTGGGTTTCTGTGATTGTGGTGTGGGTTTTGGCAACTGGAGCAGGGAAGGCATAAGAAACAGGTCTGGTTTCAGTGACTGTGGTAGTGTGGGATTTTGCGACAGGAACAGGAGCAGCAGCAGGGAAAGTATAAGTGGTGGCAACTGGTGCTTCAACTGCAATTTGCGCGGTTTTTATGGCAACTGGTTGAGCAATGGTCTTAGCGACAGGTACAGCGGAAGCAGCTGGGAATATAGGAGCGGCAATTGCTACTTGTTCTGTTTGGTAAGCTACAGGCTGAGCTGCGGGAACAGCAACTACTGGAGCTGGGGCGGGTACTGCAACAGCTGACTGGACAAGAACAGTTTCTGCTTTGTTGAAAGTTGCATCGGCAGTGTCTTTGGGTTCGACACCAGGTTCGTTGGTCTTGATGTCAGCTTTGAAACCATCATCGTTAGCAATGTAATTTACGATTCGGATTCTTCCATCAGCATCTCTCAGTCCGTAAGATCCAGCAACATTTCCGTGGGCGTCACCAGCTTCTCTTCGGAAACTTCCACCTGATGTGTGATCCTCGTTGTAGCCGAAGTTGTAATTTCCAAGATTCTGTTTTCGAAAGATACAAATAGCAAAAGTTACTTAAAAATTATTCTTAGAGTTGAAAGGAATATTATAAATTTATACATATTGGAATATGGTCGTTTTTCAATACAAACTTTCCAAAAACGGATTATAGTATGAGTATTTATAAAACACAAATTAATGCAATTATAAAATAAATAATATTTAAAAAAAAATAACATCCAACCGAATACTTAAATTTGAGTTTCAAAGAAAAATTGCGTCTTCAAATCAAGAGCATTTTTATTTTTGTTATTAATTAACAAATTGTGAATTTTAGTTTAGTAGTTCATTTTGTTAATTATTGAATTGTGAATTTTAGTTGTGATTCTTTATGTGGTTATTAAACATACATTTACTTAAATAATGGTATTAAATTCACGAGATAGTCACGAAAAATTATTTAATTAATTTTTTTTTTATTTTTCTAAAAAAATTAGATTTCAAAAAAGAATCACTTCCCAATCAGTACTTTGGATTTTCAAATTCTTCAGCAGAAATTTTAATTACAGAGCTTAGTTAAAAAATTCGCTTAATATTATTTTTTTGTATGTTATTTCCTTTAATATTCATGTTATGTTAGTTTATCCTTTCTAAATAACACAAATGAGAATACTACTCCTCAAAAACTAATTAAAAAATTAAAGTTTCAGTCCTTTTATATGTGATGGTTAAAATGTTTTTGTATTAAATTAGACAAAAAATTCTAATACATTATTTTAAAAAATTATAATTAAAGATATTAAATAAAATTCGCAATTTATCTTCATTTTTTAAAATAATTTTTATAAGTATTTATATTTATCGAGGCATTTATTTTTGTTGCAAAACATCCATAATAATTATTTTATTTTCAATTTTTTCTTTAATTCCAGGTCATAATTAATACTCACACATTAAAATTCGAAATTTATCAACCTTAATAAGTATGATTTCTAAATGTAACCTTTTTTCAACCTTAATATGATTATGATATTTTCTAAAAGAACACAAACACACGAATATTCTTACATCTTCACTTCTAAATTGAGCACTAGCTCCAGTCTCAGCCAGAGCTACGGGAGCTAGCTGAACGGTGGCTCGAACCACAGCAACGAAAGCAAGGAGAATGAGGGCCTGCAAATATAAACATTATTAAACAAAAATATTGAAAAGATTCACAAGAACCAGTTACAGAACAATATATCAAAAACAAAATTATTCAAACAGAAATTTCAAGTTCTTTGTTTTACGTACAATTAAAGCATGAGAAATAAAGATTTTTAAATACATTTCCTGGTTTAATTTGAAAATTTTCGTAAATTCGAAAAATTTAGTTAAAAATCAATAATCTAAGAAAACAATATTTATCTGTAAAAATGTTCCATATATTTTTTATTACGTTTTAAAAATTAATTTTAAAAAATGTAAAACTATATAGCAATTAAACTTTAAGCTTATGGCTTTTTATGGATTTAAACTTTAAACTTTGTCGTTTGTTTTAGCTATGTTGATATAGAAATTCATATGTATATTTATCCATCTGAAAAACTTACAGATTGATCAATATGATTAAAAAATTAAGCTATTTAAATGATTTTTAAACACATTTTAGTACCAACACATTATTTTATAGTGATTATCAATAATAAAATTGAAAAAGAAAATTTTTAAATTGAAAATCTATTTGCACTTTTAACGAACATGAAAAAAATTAAAAATATTAAAACCAAGTCAAGACTTACCTTCATTTTCAATGTTGAATCAGCAGAGGTTGCTAAATCTGTGAAAATTTCAGAGCAAACCACTCAATTTATACTAACAACTTGACGAGTATTACGTATGTTACGACCATTGGTCAACAACCAGTCACGTGCACAGACCTCCTGTCATCATTCAGCAGCATCTTTGCCCCATCCCCCCCCCCTTATATTGTTTTCATTTGTGGCAACTTCCCCTTCCCTTGCCAAGTATGAAAAAGTCAGTTCCCTTTCAAAAACCTTGATCTAAATTTCTTCCCGTCTAATCAGCAATCGACCTTGATTAGAAGATGGGAAAGGCCGGGTTCTGCCTTATAACTGTTGAAGGTGTGGAACTTGTAAGACGTAATAACATAGAGTTCCCCACTCACGTTGTTGGTCTTTTTCCTGTTCCGGAGAAAGTGATGTCTTGCTTGATGACAAGTTTTTATCATGGTGAGCCCTTGGAAAAGCAGTTGATCATACATTGAACTCGATATATTTATGCATTCAATATTTAGAAAATAAATTTTAGTGTCCATATATTGATTTTTTAGATTTTATATTTCCAGATCGATTCCGCTTTAATTTGATGCTTACAGATTTTAATTCATGTAATATTTTATGAGAAAATATAAGTATAATATACATACATAAGT
>BPLR01021305.1:0-2500 GCA_021605095.1 Caerostris extrusa | reverse complement strand
ACAAGTTTTGCATTTTAGCTGAAATGAAACAAATTATTATATAAGTCTTTCACTATAAATATTATTATACGAACTTATTAATTTTATTACATAAGTTTTTCACTAAATAATTAATATTGCCACCTTATTTAAATCTGGTAACATGCAAAAAATTACATTTGTAGTTTTCATTAAGTAGATTAATTGACATCAAACCTCTTTAGAAGTTAAATAAATCAATCAATGTAATAACATGCAAGAATTGCTATTGTAACTTTAAATAAATAGATTAATTAGCATCATAATTGAATTTAAATTGATAATCCAAAATTGCACGTTCAAAAATTTGTAAATTAAGTACAATTTGCAATAATTTATTTTTTATTCCTGCAAATTTTATATAAGCTTTGCCTTTTTTCTATAAATTACATTATACTTTATATTATATTATAACTTCACTTCATTAAATTTTATTTTAACTTTCTGGAGCATTAATAATTCTTGCTAGCATTATTGTAAATTGTAAATTTCATATTTGATGATCATGGTATAAAAATCATGCTACCACACAATATAGTATATATATTGTGACAGTGTGATAGAATAATCAATTGAATTTTTAAAAAATATTATTTTAAATACACTTCACTAAATTAAGAACTAATATCGATAACTTAATTAAATTTAATAACAAGCAAAAAATTTAAAATTTAATTTTTAATAAATAAATTAATTAACATCAACATCCGTTTTAAAAGTCCTTGATTGAATTTAAATTGATCTGAAATTCTCCTTTTTAGAATAACGTAATAACCCCTTCAAATAGGCGTGGCACGAAAATGACTTGAATAGGGTTTTCACAATTTGTTCCAGCTATTATTCAACCTAAGTACAAGGATCCTCCCTCCATATTTGCGATGAATCTTTAAGTTCTTTCCTCTTTTTTTTTCTGCGGGGTAATTGAGGTTTAAGGCGGTGATCGAAAACTGTAACAACAATGACGAAACAAAAAATTTTAAAACGTTCTACATAAGAATAAAAAAGAAAAAAAGTTGACATCTAGTTCTCAAGGTATTTCAAGCTACATCTTAAACACTTGTTAATCTCTTCCTTTTCTATCTTCTGGAGCGATTTTGAGGTACTTCAGGGTAGAGTGTGGTCACCAATCAACTCCGGTTTCATCACATCAGATAAAAAGTTTTTCGGTGTGAATTCAAAACAATATGTAGAATTAGGTGAAAGTTTCGTGTAGGTCTTCTGTAAGTGAGGCTGAAGTTGCTAATACTGATGTAATTGTGTCAGAAACGGATCACGAAAAATTGGCATATAATTATAGTTTTAATGAATAATATTTAAATATTCAAGTGAACGTTCTATTGCATTTATTAATGAATTTTTTTATTCTTCCTGAAACTCTTCTATATAATGCAGATTTTTGAATTAGATAAACACAAATAATCATCGTTTTTTAGATATTAGATACTTAAAATTCACGATGCAATATTTATTTTAAATTTATATAAATTTTTGATCATTTACAGTTATATGAAAGGTTTATAACAATATTCTGAAACTAGAACAGTTCGTTTAGAATTGTTCTTGTATTCGTACGGAACTGTTCTGTATCATGCAAATTCTTTAATTAGAGGAATTCAAATACTATCATTTATTATTAACTATTCTGTATTCATTCAGAACTGTTCTGTGTCATGCAGATACTTCACTAAATAAATTCAAATAATCATCGTTTATTAAATATTGATATTTAAAAACAAAGTTAAAAATTCATTGTGGAATATTTATTTTAAATTCATATGCATCCTTTATCATTTCTTCTTTCTTGACGTCTTTATTTCTTTTTTTGACGTCTTCAAATACAAAAATGACACATTTTTTTATCCATAATACCACCGAATCAAATTGTGTTTCATTATTGGTACAGTTATTTTATAATTTATTACATTTATTGTCTTATTTGTATTTTTTATGTAATACGAAAGGGAATTCGTAATAATTTTCGTACATGGACATGAAGTTATAATTTTGCGTTATTAATATTTTCGCTTATAATGGGAAATTATGATTTCTCCTTTTTAAAGTGGTGAAATTATAAACAAAATGCTAATTTACTGAAATAACGTGAATTTTATATATAAATTGAGCCTCGAAAAACATTTTATATAGATGAAAACAAAAATTTCAATTTTCAAATCTTCAATTGGTAATAATTTTCACATTTTATGCTAGTTAATTCGATGATATCAAACATAACTCTTCTTGGGTCAAATTTTTAGCACTAATTTCTTGCTTCGGGAATATTATGGAATATATTATCGAAAAAGAATTTTTATGATTCACAGCTAAAAATCAGAAATGTGATAATGATTTGATTTTTCCAATCCATTTAGCACTACACTTTAAAAAAGTATATCATTATTTTAATTTAACTTATTTATTTCAATCTAAATCCTATTTATTTTAATGAATTTATTTATTTTAATTGAATTTATTTATATTTTAA